>JBANCY010000784.1:0-20116 GCA_037040045.1 Phorticella flavipennis | reverse complement strand
GCAAAACCGACAGCTATATTATATACAATTCTGATCCTTATGAAATTTGGCGAAGCGGTAGATTGCAACGAATCTTGGGAGTATGTGAAATTTCAGTCAAAAAAGTTAGAAAACTTGGTAAATATGGGCAAAATCGATTTATGTTTATATGACAGCAATATGATATAGTGGTCCGATTCGGCTGGTTCTGATAAATGATCTGACTAAAGTTGGCTAGGTGCCAACTTTCATTACGAGAGCTCAAAAACTGGGGAACAAGTTTGCCTACATACAGATGGACGGTTTCTATTGTCCTCCTGACCATTCTGAATGTAACTTTTGGGGTTCCACGACGTTTTCTTAAATGCATTATATACTTTTGGACAAAATGAATATACTAATTTCTTCGAAAAGATTATAAAATATACAATTCGCTGCCTGCTGTTTATTGGTTTTATCAGGTTATAGTCACTTTTGAAGTACTCTATATAATATGTTTAGAAAAGAAGCCTGACTAAGCCTGACTGAGTCTTGGGAAACTACTATACTGGTACAACATCAATCAATTCATTTCTCTCGAAACTACTATATACTTTCGAAATCGATTGTGAGGATTTCTCGAAAAATTATCTACCAATATTGTTCAAATTTGGTGCACATTTTCAATTTATCTTTAGCTTATGCTTGAACGAAGAATTTGGTTATCTCTTCAGAGTTTACTCTAAATCTTTCGTACTTTCTTTTTAGAAATATAACAGCAATTCAAATCTTAAAACCCCGACAAGAGTCCAAAACCCCAGAGATCGTATCAAACTGTAGCTCTTTCCATATAACTCAGGTTACCGCAAGACACAAAGCTTGTTCGATATCTTGGAGTTAGTTTGAAAAAATAATAACAAAACTTTTTAAAAGTGAAATATTGTAAAAACTAACCTATTAACATTTTCCGCCGGGTTCCGGTTACTTCTTCCAGCAAAATATATTATAGTACACAGTAATTGTCTTTTTTAAGAACACAAAATCAATATACATATAAAATAATGATCAATGATATAGTTTTGAAACCAATAAGAAACTATGTGCTCTACAGATATATTGTACAAACTTGAAATATAATTCAAAATAAATTACAGTGTATGAATATGGCATACATAAGAAAGTATTCCAGGCGCTGTTAGGATCACTAGAAAAACCCGGTTCGATCATTTTCAGGGGGGTATTTTGCCCTGCAAATATTAATACGATCGGCAGACGAGATTACAGCAAATCTAAATCTAATTCGAGGCGTAAATACATCTAATTTTCCGGCTACTTTGTGGCTTCCAGTGTATCCACGGATCGATTTGTGGCACTTCAGAATGCACTGCTGCTCCTCGTTGTTATTTAAATTTTATGATAATTTGGACAATTGTTGCTGTTGCCCCTGGTCGTGACTGCCAGCTACAGAGCCTCAACGCTCCATGCTCCATGCTCGATGCTCCACGATCGGTCCACAGGCACTTGGAGCCTTCGAATGGTATGGAATGGAATGGGATGGTTGCCCCTGGCTCGGGGCCTAACGAAAATTATTATAAGGTGCATCTTATTGGCGGGAAGTGATGATCGCACACTCGCGACGCAGCAGCTCCCGCGGCTTGCCCAAGTTCCCCCCAAGACAACGGCCAAACCCCCCGCAGCTCTGGCCCCTTGCGATCTGATTTCGCAAGCCCCTCCAGCGGCTGCACTTGCTCCATCAGTTGGACTGCTCGACGACGGGCGGACCGGACCGGACCGGACCGGACCGGACCCGTGGACTGCTCCACAGTCAGCCAGTCCGCGGTTGCTTATTAAATGCATTTTGTTGTGTTATTAGGCCTCGGCATTCGTGGAAATTGTTACCTTACTGCAACTGGTTGTTGCAACTTGTTGTTGTTGTTATCGTTGTTGTTGTTGTTGTTGTTGTTGTTGCTACTGCTACTGCAACCCATTGATATCTCTCTCATGTGGTGTCCCCTATTTTCGATCCATTATTTCGTGCTGTACTGGACACAAGCGCAAACAGGTGTTTAAATTCGGGTTCAACGATCTATTTGAATTGATATTTCTTAGATATACTCCACATATATGTGGTGTTAGTGCAGGCCCGGAGAGGCCCGGCTAGGCCAAATGGTGCAAATAATTGCCAATTAGTCGCCACTTTTGACTTTTAGAACAGGTTATAGATATTAAAAGTTTCAGATTCTACGGTTTTTTCTTTCCACGTTCTCAGCACTGCTAAGGATACAATCCAATGGAAAATATGTATCCTCAAGCCTATCCTTATCCTGCAGTGAAGATCGCATAGAAGGCTTCCAAAACTTTTTCCTATATTCATCAGGCGGCAATGATAAGAAATCGATTTGGCTCTCTGGTACGTCTTCCCTGACTTTTTTTGAGTTATCGCTTATTGGAAATCTAGTCTAGAAAATCTAATATAGTCAATATAATCAGCTATCATATCATATCATATGTAATACAGCTATCATATCCCAGTTTCTTCAATCTCATATATCATCTTGAGCTTCTCCCAATTGAAGCTATACATATACGAGACCAGGACTTGGTTCTATGCAATGTTTGCTATTTATTAGATCTCAAGTTCGAAAATGGGGCCTCGGTGGACCTGTGGATAGCGCACTGTCTCTCCAAACAAGAGGTGCGAGTTCGAGTCCCGCTCATGTTGATAGGCATGACCCTCCTAGAAAAACTAAGTTGTGGCTTAGGATTTGAAATCCACCCAAATAAGAAATGTTTCAGAAATTGTTGTAAAATTGAACCAATTCTATAAATGTTGGAAAGCTCCTCGAAGTAGTATAAAGAATTATGCCAAAATAATGAAGCGAAGAGATCTTTATACTTGGCCAAAAAACATGGAAATTTGGACAGAAAAATGATAAAAGAGTTTTCATAATAAGTATTTCATTTTTATTACAATTTGCTTGAATTTGGCTAAAAACAAATTGTAATCGCTGATTTAAAAAATGATTATTTTATTTAATAATAATAATAATATTTAAGATATCAAAACCTTGATAGCGGTTAACTATATTCCGTTAAAAAAATTCAAAATTCGACAACATTATACTCTTTAACCCTCCCAGACAGTAGTTTATGATTCGCCAAGTAGTTTCAAAGATATCCAAAAAGATTTATGGGAAAAAACTTCTCTTACAAGTTTTTTGGTTCTTTAAAATTTATAGAAATTGTGACGAAAATCAGAGTTTTGATCGAAATATATAGTTTAATATTATTTCAACGCTATCGTTAAATCATTTGAGTTTGCGAAATTTAAGACATTTTCAGGAACAAAATCATCCAATATTAGATACAAAAGAAAAAAATGAAATCAAGGTTAGGGGCAAAAGGTAAAGTTTCGAATTGGGTCGGTCAAGCTCAAAAGCCAAAGGTCCGTTTTAACCAATATTTGATAAAATTGTAGTTCTAAGAAGAATGGCGAAATCATAATCGAATAAAAATATTAGACCTGATAATTCAGTGGAACCAATTTATAGTGATGAAACTTATGCATATGAAGGTCCAAGCGGGCATTACGACTAAGCCAAAAAGGGATTTTCAAAAGGAATTTTTTTCTTGGATCCAATCTATAAGTTTAAGTGAATGTATTTCTTTTATTAAACTTTTAAAAATAAATTCAAAATTTGTTCTATCTAAAAAAGTATTACATAAAGGAAGGATATATCGTGCTATAATCAAAAACAATTCGAAAATGTGGAGTAGATTTTTTGAAAGTCGAGAAAAAGCCTCGGTAGGAAATTGAATTATGTGAAAACTAACCGGATTAAATACTCTTGTGAGGATAGTCTTATTTCAATGGTAAGTGAATTGATTAAATGAAAAATATTATATTTTTGAGCTCCTAAATCAATTGATTATTATTATTTGTCAATAACAACCCCATTGGTTCAAAGCCAGAAGCACTATTTGTCTTTTTTCTGCTATCTTCACTGAAGATCTTTTTTTTTAAGTGGGTGGATTTTAAGTCCTACGACAATCCTAAATCAATTGATTAGGCATATTATCTTTCTTGATCTCAAACTTTGCTATTTTGTGTAAACCTGTAACCCCTGTGTAACCACCGGGAATACTAGAAGCTAGTCGTATGGATTTTAGCTAAAAGTTTTAGGCAAAAGTTTTGACATGAATTATTCAGTTATTGTAATGAATAATAATGGGTATACTCTTATAACTGCTAAATTTATCGAGTAAATCCAAGGCACGCGCTAAAATGCAGCAACAAACAGCGTGCGTTGCCTGTTGCCGGTTTCCCGGTTGGTAGATGGGTGCCGGAGCGGGAACGGGGAACCGGGAACCGGGGACAGGGGCTAATCATAATCAATCTTTGCAATTTTTAAGAATGGTTAACAATGACGCAATATTTGCCGTAATGAATTGAATTCTCAAATCAAATTATGTGCCAACTGGCAACTATTGCGTCCGGCAGCGGGGCTTCAATCTAATCCGTCAAATCTGGGCAGCTGCCGTAAGGACTCGGGCCGAGTGGGCTCTCGACAGGATACGTGAAAACCGATACTCGCGCATTGTTTTGATAATTATATGCTGTGCTATGTCGAGAGATGGCGCGATTGGGATGCGTTTCTAGGCATGTGCCATGGCATTGGGAAGGCCCCATCAAAGGGCGCTGAGATTGACTTCCGCTCGCCAGGAGCCCAGGCGCAGGCGCAGGCGCAGAACGTAGAACGTAGCTGAAACGCTGAAAGGCACACAAAGCTCTGGCATCCCGGGCAGGATGGATGATGGTTGGGTTACTTGGGTTACATGGGTTACTTTGGGTGCTGTGGAAAGCACTTCCGGCCAGAGACTCTATAATTATATAAGTGCGTTGTAGTTATGGCAGGCGTTAAAAGGGTGCGATATGCGAGTCCTGATTTCATTTTTTCGTCCTTCCTTTTTTGATCCTTGTGCGCAGACGTAATTACAAAAATGAGTGAGAGAGAAATGCAGTTTTGGGCGAATGTTGTTGTCCCTTTTGTTAGCACACTTCCGGTTTGACATGTGACAGGCAACGCGTTCGCTTGTCCTGCATTCACCATTCACCAGTTCTGGGCGCGCACACACATTCACCCATGGGGGCGTGACATGGGCCCGCCCGTCAAATGAATCGCTGCACAAATGCAAAACTCGCGCCAGAAATGTGCCGGCTGCCATCCAGAGCCACTGGGCGTACACCAGCTGGCCCTGGATTTTGCACCTCATCATCAACATCCACATCCACATCCACATCGCCATCGCCATCATCGTCATCATCGTCATACCAGGAGCATTCATTCGCTCACACTCGTGATCACTGACACGCCCGCCCAGGTCCAGCCCGTGCAACCATCCCACCTCCTTCGGCAAATGCGCTTTGTTACCGCTCGATATTTCTTTTGTGTGTACACATTGGCCCGGATCCTGCCCGGCTGCCTCGTTCCCTGGAACGAATCAGCCTCAACTAATAAGGCAGCGTGTCCTGTCCTCAGCGCAGTAATCCTTTTTGCACTTCACTTGAACATATTTAAAATAAAAAACGTTTCGAATCGGGAGGCGTTGGGTCTGCCCCTAATGGTCAATGGGGTGTGAACCAACCTCCTGTAATTGTGTGGGCAGTTAATTTTTGATCAGATTGGGCACACTCTCTCTCTCTCTCCGGAAGGGGCACAAGAACTTAATGCGGCTTAAAACTAAACCAATTCACAAGGATTTAACACATTGCTTCTCGTCTATATAATTCTTTTGAGGTCTTAAGTCTCCTCTCATCTCAGCACATAATTACCATCTCCGCCTGTTCTGACTGACAGAGTTCATGTCTTTGATAATAGGGCGGAATATTCCACGGATCGCGGTCACAAATGTCGTGAAAATTGAAGTGAATGGATCACCTGGTTGGTAGCAATTACATCTGGCTGATCGTGCCGGGAAAGTGCGTATGTACACCATGTTGTACATGGCCAATTGAAGAAGCAGAAACCTTTCCAGGTCTTACACAGGTTGCCAAAAGGGTTGGCCGTTTACCGTCTGCGTGACTGTGCGTGACTGGGCCACAAAGAACCCGATTCTGTTGAAGGAAGGGGTCTTCTCCCTCCACCTTCTACCCATATGATAGTATGCCAATTGCGTTGACTCGATCCCATGACCCATCATCTATTTCTATGACAATGCCCGGTAACGTTTTGAGTGCAATTACAGCCGTAACAAAAGACACGCATGTGGCCAAAGAATAGAGCAGACAGACAGACGGACAGACAGACAGATGGAGAGACAGGCGGACAGACCTACCCGACAAATTATATTTTCTTAACTGCAAAATATTTAAGAAAGGTAACGTAAGATCGTGTCAATCGTTAATCTAGCAGGTCAAAGGAATGACAAATCTGCCAGAACAAAAGAATAGCAAATCTAAAGGACCAAAAGTTCCATCAGGGTTTATCTAGAAATAAGCATGATTTGTGATATATGACAATAAACCTATCAAAGCTGTTAGTCTCAAAAAGGATCATCATTCATTTTATTTTCAAGATTCGACCAAGTATTAGCGATCTTATTTTTACAGGTTAAACATTCGGTAAGAGTCAATGGGGGCTTGTAAGGCACAACAGTTAGCAATTATTATTATATGGCCATAGTAACCCCCTCGGGTCAAAGCCTGAAGCATTATTTTCCTTTAGTTCTGCTTCTTCACTGAAGAACTTTGTTATACGTGGGTGGATATCAAGTCCTACGCCACAACTTAGTTTTTCTATCGACATGAGTGGGACTCGAACTCGCACTTCTTGTTTGGCGGGACAGTGCGCTATCCACTGGTCCACCGAGGCCCCTAGTTAGCAATTACAAATAGACTAAAACTTAAACCGTATATCATTTGTCTAGAAATCTACCAAACAAATGTATATGAAAATTGAACTTAAAAATTCTACACTTCTGATAATATTAACAGATAATCTTTCTTTAATCATTCTTGAGAAGGTTCGAATGATGTGGAATTCGATTGAAATTATAATTCGGAATCATTTACGTCTTTAAGGCAGTTCTAACCTCTTGAAATGTCTCTCAAGTGCCATCAATAAGATTTTTTTCAAAACAGTTTTGAAGAAGGCATATCAAAAATGACCTAAATATTGAAAAATATTACATAAAAAACTTTGCCTTAATCGATAAATATTGGCAATAAGAACAACAATCTATTCAACGATCTATGCACATGTATATATGATCTGGGATTCACTGCAGTGGATGGCGCACTGTCCCGCCAAACAAGATGCTATGGGATTTCGAAATTTATCTTTAAACAGATTTCAAGATTTCGTAGTACGGTCATTCGCCGGGTTTTCCATCCAAAATTAATTTTGATTTTATTTTCTATGCAATTTTCAAAAGCTTTTCAGGCGAATTTTTCTACACGAAAATGCAATTCTATCAAACAATTTTGATAGAACATCTGAGCTGCAATCAATGATATAAACGATATGAAAATCAGAGCGATTGAGTTCAATCAACAAACGGGTGTTATATTAATACCGACTTGTTCAGCTCAAAAGGATGGGAGATACCACATTCCGTTCAATGGAGAATTTCACACAGTAAATATCCATCCCATTTTCAAGAAGTAAGTATATTTTTTAATTTTCTTTTAGCACGACCCTCCCAGAAAAACTAGGTTGTGGCGTAGGACTTGAAATCCGCCCACGTAAAAAAAGTTCTTCAGTGGCTTTGACTCAATAGGGTTGTTATGGCCATATAGTAATAATGATTTAATGGATACATTAGTTCAGTATTCAGTTAAGTAAATATTAAATAAATGTCTACCTAAAATATTATTACACTCTTCGAAGAAAATAGCGTATTGAAGTTAATCAGAAGTGTATAATGTATTGAAGGAAGCGTCGTAAAAAAGTTACCTCCGAAATGGTCAGGTGAGAAACGAAATCCATGAGGTTATCTTTGTATGACCGTCTGTCTGCCTGGGTGTATGTGGGCTTACTATGATCTCATAGGTTATTTTGTTATTCTTCAGCACATTTGTCGGAAGCTTCGGATCGGATCACAATAAAGCTATGACAGCTTTATACGTTTCTTCTATATTTACAATGGTTTTCAAGATATTGGATTGGATGTTGGTAATCTTTACCATAGATACTTCCTTATTATTCACTGTGAAACCCCATTGTCTAATTATTAGATTTTCTTTTAATGAACTTTTGAAATGCATTATTAATTTGGTTGCATTTTCGAGTGATATACTCATAATAATCTTTATTCTAATTTCTACGCGGTTCAAATCGGTAGGTTTAGTAATGTTAGTCTTTAGTATGATAATATTAAATATACTTTATGAGGTGCTTCAGCGTGTTTTGTACAGTTGACAAACCTATTCTACGCTACATACCGATTTTCACAAGGGTTCGGGGTGAAGACAATATATCCCAACTTTTCTGAATATTTCCCAACTTTTCTGAAAACTAACTCCCATCAAACCGAAGAAACTGCCAAATCACGCCAAATGCTGAATAAAATATGGCCAAAGTTCTAGTTTTATGTGGAAAACTATAATTATGGCAGTTGTCTGGGGGTGAACCGAGTACCGAACCGAATGCTAATGTAATTGATTGATTGATTGATTTAAACAGTCAATCAAGTCAATCTGCTGACTGGCCAACTGTTGTTGGCCAGTGGCCCCCATCAAAAGGCCGTTATTTCGAGCTGAAATTGCAGTTAAAGGACAGTTAGAAATGAGCAACGATTTCGGACGATTTCGTTTTCGTAATTGTTTTTATGCAAATGGGGAACGATCGGAACGACGGGGAGTTCGGGGTGGTCGAGGAGGTCGGGCCCCCCATTGGTGGGCGCAGCGAGTGCAGTGTAACAGGCCAATGGCAGGCCGAGCGCCGGGCAACCACAACAAAACACCGTTGGCTGGGCACCAATTTGGGAGCCGCAAATGCGGAGGGACACAGAGGCAGGTCCGGGCGGTTCGGGGGGTTCGGTCGGGTCGGGCGGTTCGGGCAGAGGGCGTCGCTGTTAGTTATGCGTATCCAGCGATGGCTCCGCGGGAGAATTGGCTGGAAAAAAATGTGTTATTAAGTTAACCGCGTAATTATAGCCAATTCCGTAGAATGGACAAAAGGAAAATGATTTTGATAACTCTGCCCAGCTACTGGGAGGGGGGGCTGTCATGCAGTAGGCGTGGCAATCGTTCCGTTGACAGTTTTAGAAGCGGCCATTTCAATTGGTTTCGGTGTTGTTATTGTTTTTTTGTTTTTTTTTATGATTGTCATATGGATCCCCGTTTAAAACCTGTTCATTATCCCATTCGCGTTCCCATTGTCAATCGCATTTTCCATTTTCCATTTTCCGTTTACCATTTTCCACTTTGCATTTATCATTTTGTTTGTTATAATTACATATGCGAATCACGTTTATTTTGTTTTTCTATTGTTGTGGCAAGCTCATCATATCACACATATATAATCAGCGAATTGCCACGCCCACTTTATATATCATTTTGTTAAACGTTTAAATTTTATAGCAAATTGTCAAATGGCTCGATGAAATATCAAATGAAATCAAGGAGTATCTTTATACCCTGATACCATTTAAAAAATGGGAAGAATGGTATAATGGTTTTATTGGAACAGGCAGAAGGAGGCGTGGCAGACCCCATAAAGTATATATATATCGAAAACTACAAAAGCTACAGACTTCACACTTAGCATGAAGCTCCGTGTAAAGCATACGCAGTACAAGTTTGTTTCAAATTTTGGATGCCACACCCCTTTCGCCCGATAATCGATAATATGGCCAAGCCTTTAACATTAATAAAACAATCGACATCAAATTCGGCAAATAGGGTCATGATTAGAAACTGCAGAATGGAATTTCCCAAAATTTTGATACACCCCTCCATTGTCCCGGAAAGTGATGAAATGTATATAGGCGCCGCAATTTTTATACTAAAGTCATGAAATTTGGTATGTGGGTGCCCATAGATACCATGCAGAAAATGGTATCCAAATTTTTGTTCATCCTTATTTTGTCGCCCCAAGCTATATAAGTGCTTATATTTTCTACAATTCTTAACATACTGCTTCGATTTCCTAAATATATATTTATGATGTTGTTATCAACCAATCCTAAAAATTTCAGAACGATCGGATAATAAACAACGAAGTTATTAGACTCAGAAATGACCAAAAACGGTCTAAAATGGCAAAAGGTGAAAAATGCGTTATGTCACCTGGTAGTTAATCGTTTATAGCTAGAGGCACGAAGTTTGGCATGTAGATTTGCATTGATGATGTGCTAAGTGCATTTTCCCAAATTTTGGAGCACTCTCGACTGCAGCACTCTATCTTGTTTAGTATTTTTTTCAAAGGTGCCGCTAAGCTACTTTTCTCAGCAGGTCCTGTAATACCCTCGCTGGCTGGCTGACTCATAATGAAGTCTTCCAGGAAGTTGTCAATAAAATAGGGCAAAATGCCGATTTGACCAAGATTGGCAATTGGCAAGCCAATCTGTCTGATAAAACGTGCCATAAATTGTGCCCAAGTTGCTATAACAATGGACAGAGTCAACAGTGTCTAACGAACCCGGCCAGGACGAGGAATCCAGCCGGAAACAATTGCGGAGGGCAACAAAAAAGTGCACACACACCTATATATATCCGACTTTATATACATATATACAAAAAAAAAGGAACCTCAAAAGATGTGGAAAGGAAAAAAAGTCAAGCATTGAATGTTGCATAAAAGTTATTGTTTGGCCAAGTAATTGATACACTCTCAATGCCTGCTGGAGAGCGAGAGCAGTCGGACACAGGACACAGGACACAGCAGTGCCGGGCAAAGCCTTACACAATATCCTCAATATCGACAATATCGACAATAACACGCATAAATGTCAACTTCATGTAATAGACAAACTGTCGTCCTTCGTCCTGGGGATGCGGTTGGCCCCTGCCAGTTGTTCATTTTGTCGGTTGTCCATTGTCCTGGGTCCTTTCGGTTATCACCCAGCGTGTGACACAATTTATAAATTAAATAATTTCTCTTTTTTCTCTCCTGCTCCTTCTCCTTCTCCGGCTACTACTTGGCACGGGGTTTACGGAGGGGTTCCGTCCGTCCAGACGAGCCTTCTAATTACGCGGCCCGCTGACAAATTCCCTACACAATGACAACATTTGCTTTTGCCACCGCACTTTTGCGAGGCGACGACCCTCGCCGAGTCCTCCTCGGAAATCCCCATACAATCGATGCTCGTAAATCCTAACAAATGATAATAATAGTTGTCAATTTTGCCTGCTCGTTGTCACTTTTCAAATTTACTGATCGATCGATTGGCCCCGAACTCGGCTCGGATCGGTCGTTGATATCAACCCATCAAGCCCAGCGAGCAGTAGCGCTTGCTCCGATCCCATAGCCAGCCGTCTGGCATGATGCTACCAAATGTCGGGCATTGTTTGTCTGGCTAACCGCAAAGCGCTCAGCCTGATGGCCTGGCCGGGTTTGGCCGGGTCTGTCCGGGTCTGGCCCCTGGACTGCTGCACAACAATGCAAATATTGACGCAGCATGTGGTCCCCGAACCAGGAGCTGGCAGACCCAGCAGGTTGTCCCGGAGCACAAAGCGTCGACAATAACAACCACAACAACAATCAGAATCAAAACTTTAAATTGAAAATCGCGCCTGATGTGTTTGTGCGTTAATTTTGTGACGCTATTTAATTGATTGACAATTTTCACATTTATAGCACAAAGCAGCTCTAAGCTCGACTAACAGATACTACGCAAACAACACAACCCTAACTCTCAAACGAAAGACAGATCAATTGCTTAGCCTTAAACCTTTCCTAAGTCAAACTAGCTGCCATTTGCTCCTCCTTTCTTACACACTAATCATACCCGCTTTTGCTAGCATACAGGGTATAGCCAGTCCGTTTATAATTTCTGTTTATCCTGTTCATATTGTTAATTCAACAATTCCCTTGCAGACGATTTCATTTGAATGACGCCTCGCATTACGCACACTTGACTGAATCATATTATATTATAATCGCTAGCCCTTAAAGTCCCCTACTTTTCCGTTTCGTAACCCTCCCGGTGGCAACTCCAATGTTTGTTTTTTAATAATATTTAAACTAATTTCTCACTCCACAAGACTGTAAAATGGGAGAGGAGAGCTCCTCGTGTCGTGTGTTTACCTTGATTAAAATCAACGAATTAGTTGCTCGAGTGTCTCGCAGATTTGTCATGACATCGCACATGGCCGACGATAATGATAATTTTAATGACCCAAAAGGCTATAGAAACATGATGTCGAGACATAAAAAGTTTGGATTTGACAGCTCCTAATGGGCCCATTAAACGAAAGCGTTGTCTAAGCTTTGTTAGGTTTGGTGTAAAGTGAGTTTGGAAAACTTCTAAGGATAGTTCGTTGGTTGGTTGGGGATAGTTTTCATATCTCTCAAAATTGTATCTAACTACTATTATATTCATGTTGCTCTACCTTAGATTGTTTTAAGAGTGCTTATCATCCCTATATTTGGTATATTCTTATCGAAAGCATTGCGAAGCAGACAAAGTTGGAAGCTTGAATTATTTCCGGTTTTCAATAACGAAGGAACTTGTAATCCTTTTGCAATGATTATTTGCATAGCGCACTGTCCCGCGAAACAAGAGGTTCGAGTCCCGAATTCAAGACCCGCCTAGAAAAACTATGCTGTGGCGTAAGATTTGAAATCCACCCATGAACAAAATCTTTTCAGTGAAGGAAGCAGAAATAAAGGAAAATTGAACTTCAGGCTTTGATCCGATAGAGTTTTCCTGGCCATATAATAATGATAATCTTAAATAACTATAACAAAATACAATGAGGAGCTTCCGTCTATGATCTACAAATTTTGACCCTTAATATACCTCGAATGTTTTTGCTTTGATGTTTGTTATAGATTTGATTAATAACTATGGTATTTATTATGTGGTTATTATGTGGTTATTTGTAGAATATTTTCATTATTATATTTTGAATATTGAAGACTCTTATAAGAAAAGCGTATTAGAAAGAACTTTTAAGAGAGCGGTCCGTCAAAAAAATATGTAAAGGTTTGATCCTTACTTTAAATTTGACCATACTTTTCTCAAAACATAGCCCAAAGTCGGTGATTATGATATTTCACGAAATTTGCACGACGCAGTGATGAGATAAATAGAGTAAAACTTTAAGCACGTTTTAAGAACGAATCCTTGACCGTAGCGTCATAAATTTTGCATGCCCACTAAATAGTCCTAGGGCTTTAACATATCCAAATTTCAGCCAAATCGGTGACGCCATCTTATTCTAATATTCCACCGAAAATCATACTGTTTTGTCGGCAACTTTGCCAAAAATTCATCTAATTTTTTTTTTCAAATCCCTCCGTTAATCGCGATGAAATATTTGGATGAATCCTTCCTCTGATATGCTATCCACGGTGAGGATTATTGTTTAGGAGGCGTGGCTGGAAAACAGCTGTCAAAGCATGAATTTCAAAAAGAATTTCATGAAAAACTCACAAAATATTTTTCCAATCTGAATCTTTCTTACAATTTGAATAAATAAAACAATAAATATTGAAAAAATTTTTAAAGAAAATGAGCAAAAAATACTGTTTTCTGCCATAAAACCCCATTGACTCCAAACCCAAACATAGATGCAAGTTTTCATGTGCCTCAAAACATAGTATTTTTCATAGAAAGCTATTAAAAACCAATAAAATAGAATCTAATAGATATTAATTCAAGCAAATGAAATGATATTCCCATGAAAAGGCGTTGAATTGCAGTAGTCAACCGATGTTAAAACCCTATATAATTAACTATGCTTCCTTCTGGCTTTTCCCTTGCGCCAATCTTTGTAATCAATCAGGCATAAGCTTAACCCACTGAGACCCCCCACCAGCTCCAAAACTGAAAAATTCCGACTTGTGACCTATTAAGGCTCGGAATTGATCACAGTGCGTATTATGGGTGCAATTATACTTAAGTGCAGCAATAAATGTCTCAAAGGCTGACTCGAAACACTTGTGGAAATATAGAAATAAAATCAAACACAAATCGCCAATCGGCGGGCCCCCACCGATGATATGTGGCTCGATGGAGGCCCGAGGAGGTCGAGGAGGAGTCGAGCGATTAAAATAGTTAAATATGCGGCAATTCAATTGGAAGGCAATCGATATAAGTGAGGCAATGCACAGAGCCAATTGCCTCTAATTTTCTAATTAAATCATTAAATTTAATAATAAGCCTTAGACAAACACACGAACCCAGAGAACTCTACGAGAACTGTTCGAATCGTGCATACTATATATACATATATGTTTGTATATATCTATGGAATTGGAGCCAGAGCCTGGGCCCATGACACAGCCTTTAGGGCCCTTGGAAGGTGACAAGGAATTGCGGTCATCTATTCAAAAACGGCAACAATTGTTCCTTTTCTCTGCGACAGATTTCTCAGGTAAAGTAGGGCCAGATGCAGGGTCTATACATTGTCCTGTACAATGTCAATGTATTCTAAAAGGATTATGTCATTCCCCAAATTTAAGAAAATAATGCCAAATACAGTCGAACTTCCCTATAATGAATCTTGAAGGAACCAGAAAATCACTTCATTCTATAGAAACTTAATTATACAGAAATTATATTTATATACAATGAAATTGGAACGAAAAAGTTGTGTGTTTGAAATCAATTCATAACAGGGAGAGATTCATTGCATAGAAGTTCACTATAGAGAAGTTCGACTGTATTTAAATTTCGAAAAACATCTACCGATTTGACACAAATCACTCTCGAAACATCTCCAATTGGCCCAAAAAGAAGGACAACTGGCTAAATTAGCCGTCATAGCCCTAGGCCCGGGAGCAAAAAAAGGAAATCAGCTCATTTTACATTCCCTCCGACGATTCGTGTTCCAACCGAATGGATTTTGACAAATGATTTTCATTACAGCGATTTCTGCCTTTTCGACAGATTTTTAAAAAGTGGGCAACATATGTGCTTAGAGCATAACACATATCGCACACAGTCCCCGGGTTTTTGATATTCGCAATCAAAATTCGCAACACTCCCCCGCCTTAAACATGTGGGCGTGCACAGTTCAGTGGACTTTCGAGAGGGTTGAAAGCCCATACATATACATACATATATACGACACATATAGACGACACGTTAAAGATAATGTGTCCAAAAATACGATAAAATATTTACGCTTGAGAGATATCTCAAGTTCGTTGCCGTCGTTGAAAATAGTTATATATACATCGATATATATGTATTATACGATCGTTATGAAATTATTAGTTTATGTTAATGAACCTTCGACACAAACCCTATTATCATAAAGAGATTAGAGTTTAAATTAAATTGGAATATAAATAAATTTATATACTCTTATTCTATTTGCGTCAATCAAACAATCAAAATTCTAATTTACAAATTTCAATAGTATATATACTCTCTTCATAGAAAAGGGGTCTATTGACTGTATAAGCAGTTTGCCAAGTCTCTCTGTCTGGCCATCGGACCCGATAAGCTATTCTTCAATTTTGAAGCATTCTCCAGAATATACAATTTAGATACTATAATCAACATTAATTATCAATTTTACCATATTTCCTTTGTTTAACTCGCTATTGGGCCTATATTCTATATACTAAATATCTATAACATGTATTGATCTACCAAGTTTCAGAACAATACACTGAAGAACACTGAAAATATGAATAATCCTTAAATCTATTCTTCTTCTCTTACGATTATAGAAACTTCCACGCAATTCGTAGAGTATTATCCAAGGTATTTCTTCAATCAATCAATTAAGTTCACCGATTTCAGATATATTACAAAATATTTATTTAGGGGGATCCAATTGCGAAAAGAGTATCTTCGACTCGACCTATAAAGTCCTTTCAACATTCTTATTACTCAATTATTTTTATTAACCTAGAAAACCGTATAAAATCATTGTTGATTTAAATGGACATATCAAATTGCATCAGAATTAAGATGTTCCTTTATTTGTCTGTATCTTGTCTGAAGGGCGTTGAAGTCAAGGAAGAAAACTAGTTCAGTATTTTATTATAATTCGATTTATTTTAATTGGTTTCTGATTGATCTATGTGCATATTTAATATTTCAATATCGCAGGTGTCTAAGGAATGCTGTCATTAACATAGTGCAAGGTATCACATAGGTCAAACTTATGGTGGCCTTATGGTAATATTGAAAGAACCAACTTTAGTAGTAATTATATCAAATTTTGAAGAGCTTTAATGGCAAATAGTAAAAAGTTCCAATTAAACTGTGTTAGAAGCATTTGAAAGTGCTTTTTCTGTTCCTATTTCTTCACGAAATACAAAATTTGGAAGATTTCACAATATTTACATTAATTTCTGTAAGAAAAGAAAACTCGAAAGTGATGAGATAGCTTCTTTGTCACAATAACCTTACCTTTGCACATCTCTGGAAAATCTTAGCCAACTGCTCAGTAGTGTCGATATGTCCAAATTTTAATCATATTATTTTAGGGTAGACCTCATATATTATGATTTGTATCAAAACAGTAAAGTTCTGTTTCGAAATATGAAACTGTACTCAAAGTTTTTATTATTCAAAAATGTTAATATAGACAGATGCTTTCTATTTCAGTTCTAAAATATTGTTTACCAAGATGATATAGTAGTTTTTCTCAGATTATATCTTAATTAAAGAGGATGTAATGCGAAAATAATAAATAATATTTAAAAACTGGAATATTTATTTACATTCCTTAACAATCAAATACATTGTATACCGAGCGAATCTATCTCTTTTGGAGCTCATCCACTTGTATCGATAGTTTCTATGATAACAAAAATGTTGGCTCTGATCAGGTTGGTGTAAAAAAATGATAATTGTGTAGAGCAATTCCTTGAGACTAATGTCTAGATAGCTGAGATGAAGCCTTATTATAATACACCCTTTTTTAGACGGAGTTGGTTCATTCTTTCAGTTATTGTAGCTGATCATAAGGAAGATGTCCTTAAAATTTTGTTTTTATAAAAACGATTTTCGATAAAATGGCCATAACTTTCTCATTTATAGAACTATCAACACCACAATTTGGTATATAGGGTCATAATTAGAAACTGCAAAATTTTGATACACCCCTCCATTTTTCTGGAAAGTAACGATATGTGTTTAGCAGCAACAAATTTTATGCAAGAGTCATGAAATTTGGTATGTGGATGCCCATAGATACCATGCAGAAAGTGGCATCCAACATTTTTTTCCATTCCATTTTGGTCACCCCAAATTAGATAAGTTCTTAAATTTTTCTACAATCCTTATCATAATAGTGCATAATTGCAAAAACGGGCCAAAATCGCAAAAGGTAAAAAATGCGTTATGTTACCTGGTAGTTGAACTACACAGAAGTAAATCAAGAAGTTTGAAAGGTATAAAAGTTATTTTAACAAAAATACAATCACTTGGGTAATGTACATAGCTCCGTGTTCGTGAGTTCTTTACAGATCTGTCGACTAATTAAGTAATTGCAAGATTTGTAAGGTTTGCGGGTTTTGAATAGCAGATTCGAGCCCCAAATCATAATTATACGAATACAAACGAATCAAACTGCATGAATACGAATGGTATTCATACTCATACTCATACCCCATACCCATACCCCATACCCATATGAGTGTGCACGCAGTATGCTACAACTTGGCCGATAGATAGACTTATTAGTTATTGTAGTTATTTTCCCCGAGTCGCTACTGTACATATCATACCATATCATATTATATATGAGGCATACGAGGCATACCGGGCATTTGCATGTGGTTGTTACGCTTAATAAGTTCGTTAACAAGTTTTCAAATGGCACACACATATCATTATTTGTTAATGTTTAATTTGAATCGAGTCGAACCTATCATTTGAGCTGCGCCTCACGACAATCCCAAAGGGTTGAGTGAACATTTTGACAATAGCCCCAGACCCCAGACCCCAGACCCCAGACCCGAGGCACGCACTGACTACAACTCGAATTCAATTCAATTTCAATTTCAATTTCATGATTGTTATTATAATGTTTTTTACCATTTTTTGGATAGAGTATGTAAATAATTGGTAGAATAATAGGCGAATCCTTTCGGGCTCTCAATTCAAATGGCAGTTAATTGTAGGGCCAACTGGCGACTGGCTGCACGCAATGTCTTAGGAACAGTTCTATGTAGAGTATATCATATCCAATATATCGTCAAAGTTGCATTTAATTACTTGCGTCAGATTGGCGGAGTGCGATATACACTACGATCGGGATCAGGATCTGTGTGTCTGACAGGTTGCACGCTTCATTGCTGCCAACTGACAGCATAGACACAAAGGAGAATGCCAAAGGATGTCGGCGGAATGAATGCAGAATGCAGGCAGGACAAAGAGTTAAGTAGGCAGGAGTAAGGAGTAAGGAGCAAGGAGTAAGGAGGCAGGAGTAAGAAGCAAGGAGTAAGGAGCAAGGAGTAAGGAGGCAGGAGTAAGAAGCAAGGACCAACAGCAGCAGGTTAGTTAGTTCCTTAACCTCAAAGCAGCAGCCTCAAGGACCAGCAGGACGAGCAGACTTTGATAGTGCAGCGTCAACTATCCCTAGACAATTACCTCAATTTCTGCACACACACACACACACACACACACACACACAGATACACACAGCCGGAGTGAGAGAGGTCCAAACGGAAAGACAGCCAGAGCCGGCCGAGATGATTATCTGCTAGAGTTAAATTCGATACCGTCTATTAGCCTCGTTATTATCCCTTTGCCTGCCTGCATTTGAAGTGGTATCGTGTGTCTCAAAGCACGCCTGGTTGTCCTGTGCAGCTCGCTTGGGTGCTCCGGCGAACAATGAACACTCTCCTCCTCCTCCTCCTCCTCCTCCTCATCCACCTGCACCCCGTGTACACCTCGTCGTGTGTGTACCTGTCCGCGTCGTGTCCTCCGTTGGCTCCCACGCTGCGCAAAAATATTCAGTTCCCGAAAAAAACAGCTTGACAAGATGCTACTCCATTGATGAAATGGGAGACATTGATAGACAGGAAGTAGCTGGCACAGTGGCTCTGCGGCTTATCATCATTCATCAATTGTACATAAGATGGCAAAACTCCTACTCTGTCCTCCGTCCTCTGTCCTCTGCGAATGTGTCCTGCGAGTGGAGTGGATCGGAGTGGATCGGAGTGGAGCGGAGCGGAGTGTTCATTTATTGGGCTAATATGCGTTTACAGTTTCAAACATGTGTGGGACTGGATCAGGTTATTGACGGTAGGTTCTGGCTTTCGGTTCGGATTTGGGTTCCAGTTCTGCGTTCTGTGTTCTCTGCGCTGTGTTCTGGGTCCTGCCTGGGTCCTTTTTATCAGATTTCCTGTACACTTGCCAGCTCTCACAATTAGCTCGTCAGCTTGTTCCAATTTTCAAACGCCGCCCTCCATTGCGGCCACGCCCACCTGTCAACATTTCATTTGACTTGTCCACAGCAAATGTCTATAATATCACAAAAAAAAACTTAAATGAAAGAAAAAAAAAACGTACAAAATATGTAAACTTACATTTATTTAAAATTCCTTCTGTCCTATAGAGACCCCCCTTATATGTACCATAAATACCAGTTCTGCCTAGTTTATAATTAATATTTTTCAAACGAAACGCATTACAATTAATTTTCAGTTTTTTTCTGTTTTTTATTTCAGTTTTTTTGCTCCATTTTCTGGTTCTGTCCCGGGAAGGTCTGCACTCCAGACCTGCCCCTGCCCCTGCCCCTTCCACATTTTGCGGTTTTGTGCTGCTGTCGTGAAGCTTGTTCAAAACTGACGAAAGGTGGAGAGCGGCACCCCACCGGGAGAGGTGCTCGACTCGTAAATACCCTACAAATTATGTACAAAATATTTAGTAGCAAGGATTATAAACAGCACGGCGAAAATTTCATACTCTTCTCGAAGCTTTCGTATATATCATATAATAGGTATATTATATTATTATTATTATGTGGCTATAACAACCCTATCGGGTCACAACCTGAAGCATCTTCCTCTGGCGAGGC
>JBANCY010000783.1:0-20124 GCA_037040045.1 Phorticella flavipennis | reverse complement strand
GCAAAAAGCCTCGCCAGAGGAAGATGCTTCAGGTTGTGACCCGATAGGGTTGTTATAGCCACATAATAATAATAATTCAAGTGACATGTGATATCAAAATTTCCAAGTGCAGTTCGTTAGGATATTAGTCATAAGGGATTTGTTTAAGGACTAGATTTTAGAGTTAGCAAAAAATAGTCTCGAGATGTTCCTAAAACTACCAGAAAATGAGTTACGTGGGATAAGCAGACTCTGGAGAGTATGGGTGGTCTGTCAATCAAGCTCAAAATGAGGGGACTACTTACTTTATCCGCATCAAAGTCAATGAGGCGATAAAACAGCAACTTGTTATTCTCCGGCGTCAGACCCGGCAGTGGTACCAGATCTCTGAAAAACGAAAAACGAAAACCGCAATCAACAGCAATCATAACAATGTGGCATAATTAGATGTTGCCACAATGGCAGAAAGAAAATTTTGTGAAAAATCGAAAGAGTTGAAGCAAAAATAAAAGCCCAAAACCGGTTGCAATATTTGTGGGGTCTTTCGGTTTTCTTGCCACTTACGCGACTTGCAACAGCTGCTGCGAGGTGGCATCCATCGGATCGCGCTGGATGAAGATCTGCGCGTGTTTGTTGCGCATCGCATAGTTCAGCTGCAGCAGGCGCTGTGCCCCAGCCAGGTCGCCGCGGGTTGTGTGCAAAAAACGCCGCAACAAGGTGGATGCTACAAGAGACAGAGAGACAGAGAGGGGGCAGAGAGAGCCACATATAGCATGAATTAGGTGGGAAGGCAGGAGGGAGTTAAGGGAGTTAAACTTTAAGGCAAACACACGGCTGAGTTGAGGTAGGGCGTAATTTGTATTATTATTGTGTTGTTGCAACAAGTTATGCAACTGCAACTTGCTGCAATTCGCCAGCAACGGCCACAGCACTGGCAGCGGCACCAGTCCGGTGACCCACTCTCAAGTTGGCCAAGTCAAAGACCAACATCGATTTGGCCAAGAGACCTCAAGTGGCTGGCAGCTCGCATAAGTTTTTCAATCAGAGCGTAAATGGGACTGGCATCGTTCGACATATGACATATGACGACAATTATCATAAATATTTTAGATATCGTTAGTTAGAGAACAAGTTTTCGTAGACAGTGCGTTGGGGCTCAGACAGGACAACTAAGAGATACTCTGTAAAGGATATTCGCCGCTTGAGTTTAAGCGAATACATTTTGTTAGCTCCCATAACTTTTGTTCTAGATCTTATATAATTATGAAATTTTCAAGAAGGTTTACTTATACAGTCTTCTATACACAAACTAAATTTCAAGTTTAAATACCACATTTTGCAGCTATAATGAGTTTTATCCGAATTTGCGGAGAATGTTCAAAAATTTTGAATATTATCCTACATATGTAGATATATTTTTATACTCGAAGAAGTTGGTATATGAATTCACTTTATGCAAAAGTTCGTTAAAAGAAAGACTCGTATACCCCCAAAAGTTACCTTCAGATGGATCAGGTTCGGCCCCACTATACCATTTGCATAGCTGCTACATAACGAATAGTCTGTTATGCCCATATTTTCCAAGTTTTTCAACATATTCAACAGATTCACACACATAAAATTCTTGAAAGTTCAAAAACATTATAGTTATTATCTATCGAGCGATAGTTGTCGAGCCACCAAATTTGATAAGGATCGGACAGAAGTCAGATAACTAATTTGATGATTTTTTGGCCTGACAGACAGACACACAGACTATAATTAACATTTCTACTGAAAGTCGGAATAAAATGGGAAAACTAACTGAATAGTTCACTGAATTGCAGACTGATTGATGAGCTGACAGACAGTTGAAAATTCCTGTAGATTAGAAAAACTGAAAATTAGACTTAAAAGCTGACAGGCAAATTGACAGACAAATTGACTGACTGACAGACTGACAGCAGACTGGCAAACGGCCCGGCAGACATATATATGACCATTTGAACATATTAAAAGTCAATCTAAAAGTAAGACTGAAATTTTGACATGACGGGCAAATGGATTAACTGACAGACGGACATGCTGACAGATTAGAAGACAGACTGAAATTCATGATGAAGATTTTTACGGTCAGACGAATAGAAAGGCTGACAGACAGATAGTCGGACCTGGCTCATTATCTGGAGATAATGTTCTATACGAGATATACAACCCCGTTAAGAATTCTATATTTCCAAATTTATAACTTTTATATCTACTTCACTTAAATCAATCTTCCCTTCAAAAAATGCTGGCATACCGTTAATAAAAAAAGTTCTTTCGGGTCTTTTTAGAAGAACCAGTTCCAACTTTAGCTAGCAAATATATATTAAATTATTATTTTTTTATTATGACATTTAATTAAGTTTTGTGTGACGTTTAGAGAGCTCTTTCGTTTTCTGTATACCTTGGACAACCTTCAATGTCAATTTTATAGTCATTATTCATCGCGTTAATTAAAGTCTGAAAAAACGTTATAGTCATCGCATTTTGCTTAGGTTTATAAAATAAAAATATATAATATTATTTATATTATTATTATATTATATTATTTATTCATTTTCTTATTTGAGAGCTCCGAAACAGGGTCAACAGAAGAAATTGTGGGAGCACAAATTTTAGCTAAAACTGTTACTTGTTGAGAATTATAAGCATTAAGCTTGAAAGCTCAGCCATAAACAGCTTAAGCTTATACGTGGTTTCAGTGGTTTCAAAAAACTAAGATACAGAACTCAACTTCTAAAGAAGCTAATTTCGACTTTGTACTTAAAGTGTAAAGCGTCTAAAGGTTGTATAATAATCGGTTATATTAACTATCTAAATAATTAGCTAACTAACAGTTCCCTTCACAAAATTCTATTGAATTTCACAGCTTTTGTTTGCACCGAGTCAAAACACTTAACACTTTATTAACAAGTTTTCCCAACTGCTCTTAACCCCAATGTTCACCCCAAAACAAGTAAGAAAGCTCTAGTCGAGTGAGCTCAAAAAATTACACCTCTAATCAATTTTTTTTTTGATTTGCGGGGGAGGGGGACGTGGCATCCAAAATTTGAGAAAATGCAATTTGCGCATCACCCATGAGAACCTACATGACGAATTTCGTGCTTTCGTTTTCGGACATTTCCGAGTCTTATAACTTCGTTGTTTATAGTGTGATCCTTCTGAAATCTGCACGATTGGTTGATAATATCGCCATTAATATGTATTTTGCAATTTGAACTATTATGATAAGGATTGTAGAAATTATAAGCACTTATCTAATTTGGGAGGGACCAAAATAGGATGGAAAAAAATTTTGAATGCCACTTTCTGGTATCTATGGGCACCCACATACCAAATTTAATGACTCTTGCATAAAATTTGTGGCAGCTATATACATTTCGTCAGTTTCCGGGAAAATGCAGGAGTGTATCAAAATTTTGTGAAATTGTATTCTGCAGTTTCTAATTATGAATTATTAATAATTATTTGGAGGCGATAGCCCTATTGATGCCAAATTTATGGCCATTGAATCAAAAATCGTTTTTATCGATTATCGGGCGAAGGGGGCGTGGCATCATCGAAATCTTAGAACTTGATCTGTGTATTGTATACACGGACCTTCATGCCAAGTTTGACAGACAGACAGACCGACCGCTAAATCGACTCCGCTTTTGATCCTGGTCAAGAATATATATTCTTTATGGGGTCTGCCACGCCTCCTTCTGCCTGTTACATAGATTGCACAAACTTATTATACCCTTCATACCAATTTTCAATTGGGATCAGGGTATGAAAAACGCCAGCTCATCTCCAACTGCTCATCTCTATCGCCCCCTCTCTTACATATATTGTGGGGTAGCTGCGGCTGCGCCTTAATCAGCTGCTGCAATTCGATCAGCCGCTCGGCCAGCAGCTGCTGCTTCTCCCTCTGTTGCTGCTGCTGCTGCTCTGCTTCTTCGTTGTCCTTCTTATGCACCATGCTTGCCGCACTCTTCTCACATGCAAAACCAAAGCAGAACGAAAACAAAACAAAACAAAACAAAAAAGAAAACAACAGTTAGAACTGTGCTAAAGCTCCGGCCGAAAGCTTTGTGCGAGCGAGAGACACAATCAAAAAGCGCGTCTGTGCGACGCCGAACCGCGACTGCAACTGATGATTTATATTCTTCGCCGTGCGAAGTTTCTTACGCTGCGCTGCTCTGCTCTGCGTTGCGTCGCTGCCCGCTGCCGCGTCGCAGTCGGCGCGGGCAAAAAGCTGGCTCTGCGCACCTTGCCAATGACAGTCGAGCGACGCCGCGTCGGTGGGAAGGCTACGCTTGCGTCTGCCTCTGCCTCTGCCGGAGCTAGCGGTGGGGAGGTGCGGGGTGTGGTGTGGTGTGGTGGGTGGCAGGCGGCCTGTGAGCTTAGCTTAAGGCAATGCACTCGTTGAGCCGCTCTCTTCTGCTCTTGCACGCGCTCTCTTTTCCTCTCTCTCTCCTTGTGTGTGTGTGTGTGTGTGTGTTTGCAAGTGATGCAACGGGTTTGCAGACGAATTGACTTCATAGGCGTATATAGAGCACTGTGATACCCTGTAGTTTTTTTAAAGGCAGATAATTAACACTATTTTCTTGTTTTTACATTTTGAGTAAGTTATTATCTATTTGGTAAACATTTTCATAGGACTATTATACCCTGATCCCAATCGAAAGTTGCTCTAAAGGGTATTATTATTTTATGTGTATAACAACCCTATCGGGTCAAAACCTAAAGCATTTTTCCATTATTTCTGCTTCGTTCAATGAAAAACTTTCTTTTTATGTGGGTGGATTTCATATCCACACAACTAGCCACAACCTAGTTTTTCTAGGAGGGCCATGCCTACCTCCATGAGCGGGACTCGAAGCCACACCTCTTGTTTGGCGCGACAGTGTCCTATCTACTGGTCCACCGAGGCCCCCAAGTCTAAAGGGTATAATAAGTTATAATAAGATGTATGTAACAAGCAGATTGGGCGTGGCAGACCCCATAAAGTATATATTCTTGATCAGCATCCATAGCCGAATCGTTTTAGCCCTGTCAGTCTGACCGTTTGTCCGATTAAACGCGTCAATTTTCGAGATTATTACAGCTAGAAACTCCAAACGTGTCATGAAGATCCGTGTATACCATACACAGCTTAAGTTTGGTGATATCATGCCCCCTTCGTCCGATAATCGATAAGAACTTTTTCGATATCGTATAAACTGGGTATCAAGAGTCTGTATCCAAATACCAGGAAAAAGTACCGAATCGACTTAACAGACTTGTGTTAAATTTGTCATAACAAAAATGGTATATATAGTATTTTCGGAATTTATTTCTATATTCTTTTTAAAAAAATAGTGAAAAAGTTGGTCAGAAGTTTGTAATGCATTGAAAGAACCGTCGTAGAACCCAAGAAGTTATCTACAGAATGACCAGGAAGAAAAATGTTGTGCTCCCGATAATTCTGCCAATATATTATAGAAAATATATTATTAGAAATGTTTCTAACTTTTTTTTAAATGACTGTAGCTCGACCAAATCAAGTCGGATTTCAGAGTATTATGCCTTTTCCGGTTTGTAGAAGTGTGAAGAATAGAGTATAGAACTTGAATAGTTAAAGATTTGACCATGATATACAAGTATAAACTTAGAGAATATCTCAAAAAGTGGTATATTTTCGAATATTTGAATGACTGTATCTCGGCCAAATCTTAACGGATTTTTGAATGTTATGACTTTTTGGACTCGTGAAAGCACAGAGAATCAAAAGTATTTGAAAATTTGTGATTTTAAAATTTAGCTCATTTTGATCATTTTTCTAATGTCACCCCTTGAAATTTTAGACATTTCCGAAGATATTCTGAGTTTGGAATTTTTTGATGCCAATCGATAGTCCTAGTTGATACAAGCTTGGAAAAGTATAACATTTCAAGATCGGTTAAAAATTAGCTAAGATATGTGAGTTCAAAGTTGTGATATATCTTAATAAAAAAAGCCTCTTTTCATATTTAATATGACTCTAACTCAGTTAAATGATGTCGGATTTTGGAATATTATGACTTTTCTGAATCGTGGAAGTGTGAAGAGTTGAGTATTGGGTGCAAAGCTTGTATTGTTTAAAATTTGGCGAAGATATTCAGGGGTAAAGTTGTAAAATACCTCAAAATTTGTACTTTCGAAATTTTCTTGTAAGCACTGTAAATCGGCCAAATGAAGTCGGATTTTGGAATGTTATACCTTCCCATACTTGTAGAAGCATAGAGAATAAAAATTCGATTTATTTAAAATTTAGCTCAGTTTGACAATTTTTCATTGTTCCGCCGAAGAAGTGATCGTGGGCTTGAATCCTTGACATAGACTGAGCTGTTTTGTTCTTGACTATCAAAAATTGTTGCGAAATGGCTAGTCGTAATAACCACAAAATCTCCCAACTCCTTGCTATTTGGACACTTAATATCCTTCTCACCATAGCTATAAGTTCCACCCGATCGAGTGAAAATAAATGTTAGATCTTTGAAAGACACCTCTTCTAGAGAAACTTTGAGGTAATATATTTGGTCCCCGGTGGCCCAGTGGATAGCGCAGTGTACCGCCAAACAATAGGTGCGAGTTCGACTCCCGCTCAAATCGATAGCTATTACCCCTCCTAGAAAAACTAGGCTGTGGGGTAGGATTCGAAATTCACCTACGGAAAACAAAGTTATTTAGTGAAAGAACCAGAAATAAAGCAAAATATTGCTTCATGATATGACCCAATGGGGTCGGCATGGGCATATGATAATGAACAGGGTATTTGCTAGTCGTTCACATGTCATCTGTTTGTTCGCTTTGTTTTTATTTCAGTTGATTCATTTCGTTATTTACGTAACGCATTCGCGATTGTTTCACATGCCGTAAGGCCGACTCTACGCGTGTGTGTGTGTGTGTGTGTGTATGTGTGTGTGTGTGCGTGTTCTACGAACCATGCACGTGGTCGGTGTGACCGTATTTGTCTTTGTATCCGGCGGCCGTTTACAACTTCTTTTAGTCGCGTTGCCTTGCCGCGACGCTGCACGTTTTACATACCCTGTCAATTGGGTATAGCGCAAAGTGGGTATATTGTTGCACGTGTCAAGCGGAGGTAGGTCAATTTTTTGTTTGCATGGTGTCTTTTAAGTCTGGCATAAGCAATTCTCTGGTTAGGATATATACCTCTTAAGCTTTACACAGGGTATTTGTTAGTCGTCAGCTGTTTTTGGTATTGTTTTGGCATTTTTATCGCGGCATTGGCAAACAATTTTCGTATGCGCTCCACTTGCCACTTCCCCCCATGCCCCCCACGGCCGCCGCGCCCGCCACGCCCCACCTCCCACTGTCACCCCAAAAGAGCTGCTGTCCGTTGCTTTTCGTTTCGTTTCGTTGTTTTTACGTGTTTCGCAAGTTAAACTATACAACAACAACAACACCAACAACAACACCAACAACAACAACAACACCAACAACAACAACACCAACAACAACTTACAACTTGATTTAAAACAAAATTTGTCAAAATGAAGAAGAAGAAGCAGAAGACATCGACGAACATGATGCATGTATAATAAGGTTGTCTCATGACGAACAGGTACCAAATAGATCATACCCCATACCCAATTTGAAAGCGTCGTAGAACCCCCCAAAAACATACCTTCAGCATTATTATTATTATACGGCCATAACAACCCCATTGGTTCAAAGCCTGGAGCACTATTTGTCTCAATTTCTGCTTCCTTCACTGAAGATTTTTTTACGTGGATGGATCCTACGCCACAACATAGTTTTTCTAGGAGGGTCTCTTGTTTGGCTGGACAGTGCGCTATACACTGGTCCACCGAGGCCCCCATCATACTAATAAATCTACTAGTTATGCGTCTACCTTGATGAAATTTTGTATATGAAGAGACTAGGTCTATATATGTATAAAACCACCCAAAATAAACAGAAGACATCGAAAATAAGGTTAATAAGGCTGCCTCATGACAAACAGCTGCTTACCCTACTCAGGTACCAAATAGACCAAATAACCCTTAAATATGAAAGTGTCATAGAACCCCCCAAAAATTTACCTTCAAAATGGTCAGGTGATAAAAATGAATCAATTGGGCCAGCTTATTCCGTTTGTCCCTCCCTCCGTCTTGTTTGACGTGTCAGTGTGCTATCCGTTCAGCGAGGCCCCCCAAGTTTATGGGATCTTAAGTACACAAATCTTAAGTTCAGCAAATATAGAAGAAATTGTATTTTCAGAAATTGCTTAAAATTTGAAAGTAGAACGAATTCGAGTCAAAAATTATGAACAAAAAGGTATAACAAGTCAAAAACTTGTGCAGTTTTGACCAAGTTATGAAAGATTGAAATTTACCCCCATATGAAAATTTTCACTTTACATGTTAAAATTTTACTCGATTTCAGGTCGACTTTCGGGTCAAAAATATAACTCCTTATTAAGGGAGAATCGCAAAATTTGGAAAGAGTTGGATACATAAATGATAAAGCAATTGGCACTTAAAGATTTTTGACTGTGCCCCAAATTTTCTAATAGAATAAAAAATCTCGCAATTTTCCAAAGTTCATCTTGATTTTGAATTTTCTTAAATTTTCTTAGATTTGGATCGGTGGATAGCGCAAGATAGTGCGAGTTCGAGTCCCGGTCATGTCGATAGGCAAGACCCTCCTAAAAAAACTAGGTTGTGGCGTAGGACTTGATATCATAAAGGAAGCCAGAAATAAAGGAAATAGGGCTTCAGGTTTGACCCGAAATGGTTGTTATCGCCATATAATAATAATAATTTTTAAATCCTACGCCACAACCTAGAAACTAGGGAGGTGTTTTCTTACTTTTATTAATACTATGGGAACCATGACAACTATGAAATATTGGACGATTCTCATTGCTTAACTTTTTCACCCACAATTTCAATAGGTACCTCATGACCTTGAAGAGCCCCTCCCTATATATGGTTGCAGCTTGGTTCGTTCAATGTCTGGAGAAAGAGGGAAAGATGGAAAGACGCGACGGCGAAACGCAATAAATGACAGAACACGTAATTAAGACGCCAAAAAGTCAACAACAATTAGCCGAGCTGAAGAGTTACGAGTGTTTATATTGCTTTTGGGGGGCATTTCCACAACGATATTTCGGATACCCGAATTTAACTGCATTCAAAAAAGTAAAAACAAAATTTGAAACCGAAACAATGGCCCAAAGACCCCGCCGCATGTGACATCTCCAGTAAAAAGCTTTTTATGGCGTTTTATGGCGTTTTTATTGAAAACCGTTTCGACCTTGTCCAACACTGACACACACACACACACACACACACACACACACACACAGACAACTCGAAACCCGAGAGAATTGGATTCTGCAATTACGTAAATATTATATAGTAAATATTTGCAAATTTTGAACAAAATTTTTATAATATCAGATGAAACTTTAAAAAGGGGTTCTAATAGTATAATTGGAGGGAAGGTTCAATACAGATCCATAAAATTCATATCATATTCAGTTAAGATTATAAGAATTCTAAGATTATAAGAAACCCAAATGTCTGCAAAATATACAAACAACTTTTGGTATTTCTATTTTTCTATTCTATTCTTTTCTATATGGGCCTCTATATATCTAAAAGAACCTCAGTGAATACCACACTGTACCGCCAAACAAGAGGTGTGAGTTCGAGTCCCGCTCATGTCGATAGGCATGAAACTCCTAGAAAAACTAGGTTGTGGCGTAGGATTTGAAATCCACCCACGTAGAAAATAGTTCTTCAGTGAAGGAAGCAAGGGAAGGGAATGGTATATAAATTTAAAATAAACTTGATCTACTTATTAGTAATCAGTTAGATCCTAAGTCTTAGATTTTGTTTGCTATATTACATCTGTAATATCTGTTCTCTGAATACAGTAAGGAGAAACCTCCTCCTGTCTCTGAAAACGCTGTCCATATTTATCCAGCAAGTGTGGGATGGGTACACATACGGATTATACACTATATTCTCATTTGAACTTATAAGAGAACAGGAAGAACAAACTCCATCATATATGGAATTCTTAGCAGAATGATTATATTCATAAGACTTTCGGAATATATTATAGCTAATTTTTTTTTGAGAACATTTTTTCTTGCTAAATGGAAGAGAAACTGACTGACGAATGAATCTGATTCTGATTCTTTTTGTCAAGAAAATCTGGGAACAGTTTATGTCAAAATTTTCAGTTCGTTAGGTGTAAAATCGATAAATGTTTATTGAAACTTTAACAGGATTTAAATGTCAATTTTGAATTGGAATTTGAATTAGTTTAATTGGATTCCAATGGGAAAATTGGTAAAAGGGTATAGAAAGATGATACAAATGTAGAAGGTGTTGTCACAGATCATATAAAATAGTCTATATACGGAGGAAAAAGTAAATTTTAACTAAAAATTCTTTTTGGGATTTTAGTCAAAAATGTTTTTACTATTTACCAACAACCGAATAGAGCGATTCATTAAGGAAGAAAGTAAAAAAGATGTCAAGTGATATTGGATACAAACCTATTATACACTTCAGAACAATCTTCAATTGGGATCAGTGCATAAAACAATCGGAATGTTTTTCTATCAATTTTGTTCTTTCTTACCGTTTTGATGGTAAAATTTCAAAGACTAATTTGTAGATTCTATGATGATTCCTTCAATGCATTACAAACTTTAGCACAAAGGGAATAAACTATAATCTTCGAAAAGAGTATAAAATGGCATATATTTTTCCGAAAAATGACTGGCTCATTTGATATGTGAACTTAATGCTGGAGCTTATGATAATTCGGCAGAAAATGGCAAATTATTAAGCAAATTCAAGCTTATGTTCAGTTTTTGCCAAAGGAAATTGAATTTGAATTTGAAACTTTAACGGTGTGCAACAAAAAGCAAAAGCCTGGTCACCCTAGACAAGAAACAGCTGTGTGACCAGCTGACAAAGCTGGTCATACTTGCCAAACTTAGCTTTACTATACCCTATAAATAGGTCTAAAACAGCACAAATTATAAAATTTATTTATTGATTGCAACAAATTGATGAAATTATATTTATTTGTTTGCACAAAAATGCGCAACTTTTGTGGCGCGCCACAATTCAAATGCAGCTGTCGTGGCAGGCAGCTTTTGTGCGGCTGCAACAGATGTGCGCGGCGCTGTGCAACACTGCGCCAAATGTCATCAACTGTCAAGAACGCGCCATATTTTTGCTCACGCACGCATTGCAGTAGCAAGAAGAAGCACGTGCCACAAATATACGAAACGAAAATAGGCAAAACAACAAATTGCATTTTGTTTGCTGTCAAACAACCAAAATAACAATAAAAAACTGACAAAACAAAGCGGTTGAATTTGAAATAGACATATTTGCCCCCAAAGTGTATTCGTAGCCGGTGTGTAAACAAAAGGTAAACCAGAGACAAAAAACAACACAAAAATAATAACAAAAAAGTTGGCAAAAAAAAACTGGTGGAAATGTTGGAAGAAGAAGAGGAAGCAGCATGCGGCGCTATACAATAACATATATATATATATATATATAAACATGCCTCGCCGCGGCGTAAAAGCGGCACATTGCGAATTGCAACAGCGACAGAGGCAGCAGCAGCAGCAGCGACTGCAGCAGAGGCAGCGACAGCGGCGCAGACTCGAATTGGGACTGCGTTTCGGGGGGACTCGGCACATTCGCCCATAGAAAGCGACGGAGTGAAGACGCAGCTGCACACACACACACACACGCACACCCAACATACACACACTCGCACAACACACACACACTCTTATATCCCGTTGGACGCTGTGTGTAAATTGCCAATAACCAAGAAAACCGCGTGGTTAGAATTGTTGTTCTGCTTCTTCCTCTTCCTACCCCCACTGCATGTTGCAGTTGCACTGGCCGTATTATTCTAACTGTTAAACTAAAACGTGTTCCTCCTTCCTCCTCTTCCTCTTGCAGTCAAACAACAATGGTGCCAATTGGAGCCGTGCACACGGGCCATCCCGGCGTAGTGCATCAGCCGCCGCCGCAGCCAATGCCCACAGCGCCCAGCGGACCAAATACCCTGCAGCCCAGCTCTGGCGCCGCCACATCCTCGAACAGCACCTCCAACAAGAGCTCCATGTCGGTCAAGCCCAACTACACGCTCAAGTTCACCCTCGCCGGCCACACCAAGGCCGTCTCCGCCGTCAAATTCAGTCCCAACGGCGAATGGCTGGCCAGTTCATGTGAGTACCCAAAATGGTATCATGCCTGGAGGATATATATGATCTTGAGCACATCGTGTGTTCCGACTAGAACCGGCTGTGTTCCTGAGCGGAGTGTGTCTAATTGTGCTTCAGTTCATGTACGCCGTCAACCTGGTACATCCTTCAACTGATCACTAGCGGTTCTATATAATCGGTTCAGGTCTTAACCAAATTCAGCAAATATTTTGTGTCAAAGTTAAATCCAAGATGGTCATAAGCAATTATTTTGCTTAACCTTAATTTAGTCTTCGAATCCTGAATTCTTATAAGAAATTTGTTCATATTGTGAAATGCTAAGAATCCTTAAATTGTCCGGTTATCAAATTGTTATTATTATATGACCATAACAACCACATCGGATCAAAGCCTGAAGCTGTATATCTTTTTTTTCATGAGTATATTCAAAATTCTACGCCACAATCTAGTTTTTTTTCTAGGTAGACATCCACCGATATGAGTCGGACTCAAAGCCACGAACTCTTGTTATCCAATGGTCCACGGGTGCCCCCAATCGGGGACTCATATCTCGACGAAAATCAGCAAATTCAGTGCTTTAAGCCTATCGCCATAGAATTTTACTTTGAAATCAAAGATAGTTATAGTAAATACATATTCCGAAAGGGAAGATATTTAAGCATAATGTTTCTCATATTTTCAAATGCTAAAAATCCTTAAATCCTTCAGTTATCCTGGCGTAAATCATTCCAATATCTATGACATATTCCAAACAGCGCAAACGGTTGTTGTTGGAAATCGGAGGAGAGTCAGTCCAATCCCTAACACGTCGGCAAGACCAGGTGACGGAAGTCCTGTTTACACTAAGTGTTATCAACTGGGAAAGGCTGGGACATGTCCTTCAGGCTGTGAACCGATAGAGTTCATGGCCATGGCCATATAATATAAAAAAGCAGGCCAGTAGTTCCGAAAGGCTTTATAGTATATTCCAAATTTCTTAAGATTATTTTCTTATATAGCTATTTGTCTTAAAGTATCAAATCATATGTAGCCCAGTTTTCATATAAGAATGTTATCGGTTTTGGAACAAAGCAATTTTTCATTTCATATGTGGAGATAATCCATAAACATATTATTTTTCGAAGGAAATATAATATTGTGCTGGAGTTTGTAACACATAGAAAGAATGCTCGTAGATCCCCAAAATGTGATCAGGAGAAGATAAGAAAACAATTGGACAAACTAGTTCCTCAGTTTGGGAGTGTCTGGAGTCTTATGTAGATTTGTATACTCTTCTTCAAAGACACCATGGTATATACTTTGATCAGATGGGGAAGTATGCGTTGGAGACCCTCGAAAATTACCTTCAGAATGAAAAGAAATCAATTGATCTACCTAATCTTTCTGTCTAGATGCAAACTAGTTCCTCAACGTTTGAGCTACCTTAAAGAAAGTTACAAAAGAACAGATCGAAACACTATATCATAGTTTCCGTACAACCTCCATATCCTTGTCCATATTGCCCTGGTTTCCTAAAGTCTCGGAGCTTCTGGCGAGTTGTTGGCCAAAAGCTGGATGCTTCTGGGCAATTGGTTCCTTCAGACGTTCCAATTGCTGATAATATAGGTTCGAGTTAAATCAAAGAAATTTCATATATTCCAGTGTTTTTCAATTCTTCGGAAAGAGCATAAATGGGTTGCAGATAAAGCGAACCTACCAATATCAACATCAGCAATTCCATTCATTGTTTAGATAATTGGACCCCTTAGATACAGACCCCTGTCCCAAGTGTTATCTTCAATTATTTTGTTCAAAATATATCAGATCAGCCTGTAAACATTCACACGAAACACGTTCATACCTATGGGACTGGACTCTGGGGGGCTTTTGGATAAACAAAAACTAAGTAAACACCGGAATTTTTTCGATCAGTTAGAAGATAGTATTGGGTATCAAATATGCAATTGATAAAGGGGAGAAGAAACTAAAACAAATGGGGAGGGAAGTGTCAGCTTCGGTGGGCGTAAGATATCATATTCGCTTCGGGATGTGGGGGGAGTTATGTGGATAGAAAAAAGTTTGTTTTTGCTCTGAAGTTAATACGAGATAAAAAGTACTTAGAATTAGGCTTAACTTCTCTTAATAGGCCTAGTAGGTAAAGGAAGGATTCTAATAAGACGAGTGTATACAATGATTCTTAAACGATGCATAACTTTCAGGTTCATAGATGGAATCTTTTGAAATTTGGAGGATCGTTAGGTAACAAGAAGATTTAGAGTATAGTTTATAAAAAATTTAAGAAAAGTGATTAAAAAAACATAGGAAATATGTTCAAACTGAATTCGAAGCTATTTAACAGCTCTATGAGTGGTTCGATCTAGTTGGTTTCATCTTATCAACTATTTGAAAAGCTTTTGTGTTCAGTTTTCTTAGAATCTAATATATAGTGCAGAGATAGACAGGTATATTTAAATCTATTTAGGTTCTTCTATTAACCTTTCGGAAGTTTCTTTTATTCATTCAAAGTATTACAAACATCGAAAAAGCCAAGAATATCCCTCCATCCATAGAATAGGAGAAGATTCATAAAGGATAATATATTTAATTACACCCAATGGGCAAATAAATCAAACTTTTTATAGAGCATTAATGACATAAAATGTTCGATTTCGTAAGACGCTAAAGGATCTTCCATTTTTATGGAGAAAACTTTAAGCCATTTGCATATTCTCCAAGTTTCCAAACATAAAACACAGCTTGAATTTTGGACATTCATTTGTAGTTGTGGTTTGGATCATTGATTCTCTATGATATCTACCAAAATTGGAATCTCAAATCGAAAACTAGAGAATATAAAGTCTTTCTCTAAAATTTTGTGCGTATTCAACTTAGAAATTATCAATTTTAAGCTTTTATTTAGATCTTATGCCATCCAACCTGAAATTTTAAGCATCCTGCGCTCGAGAATCCAATCGTGGGATTCTATCTATACCCAAAAATCTAATCAGAAACTAATTCTCCTTCTACTTTCAGCTGCTGACAAACTCATAAAGATCTGGGGTGCCTATGATGGTAAATTCGAGAAGACCATATCGGGTCACAAGCTGGGCATCAGCGATGTCGCCTGGTCATCGGATTCGCGTCTCTTGGTCAGCGGCAGCGACGACAAGACCCTAAAGGTCTGGGAGCTGAGCACCGGCAAAAGCCTGAAGACCCTGAAGGGGCACAGCAACTACGTCTTCTGTTGCAACTTCAATCCACAGTCGAATCTGATTGTCTCCGGCAGTTTCGATGAGAGCGTCCGCATCTGGGATGTGCGTACCGGTAAATGCCTGAAGACCCTGCCCGCCCACTCGGATCCCGTTTCGGCGGTGCACTTCAATCGCGACGGGTCGCTCATCGTCAGCTCCAGCTACGATGGTCTGTGCCGCATTTGGGACACCGCCAGTGGACAGTGTCTGAAGACATTGATTGACGATGACAATCCGCCCGTGAGCTTTGTCAAATTCTCCCCCAACGGCAAATACATACTGGCAGCTACCTTAGATAATACCCTGAAACTCTGGGACTACTCGAAGGGCAAATGCCTGAAGACCTATACGGGTCACAAGAACGAGAAGTATTGCATATTTGCCAACTTCTCTGTCACAGGCGGTAAGGTAAGTAGTAGTATTGGAAGTGGAACTATATAGATCATATTGTTATTATAATATGCTTCTGTTTTTGCAGTGGATCGTCAGCGGCAGCGAGGACAACATGGTCTATATATGGAATCTTCAGAGCAAGGAGGTTGTACAAAAACTTCAGGGACACACCGATACGGTCCTCTGCACTGCCTGCCATCCCACGGAAAACATAATCGCCTCCGCCGCGTTGGAGAACGATAAGACCATAAAGCTGTGGAAATCCGATACATAGAGTCCACCCAAATATCGGATGCTCTAAGGAGTAGCTTCCACACACACACACACCCACACACACACACACACACACACACACACCCACACACCCACACACACACACAGCACATACATCTCTTTTATAAAGTTATTCTTAAAGGAACACAAAATACCAATTATTTTACACTTAAACAACTTTTTTTTTTTAATTTTTTGTTTCTTTTGAAAAACAAAAATTTGTTTAAGCTCAAAGAAATTTTGAAGATGAAAAAGAATCACAAAAACATTCGAAAAAAACAAAATTTGCATAAATTTATTTAATTATTATATATTTATTAGGCTAACCCCCCCACAAAAACTGATGAAAACAAAACGTTCTTCAATTTTATATATCTTTTAATCTAATTTCAAAGGGAAAACTTAAGATTTAAGCACAAAGAATACCCCCCAAAACACACAAACACACACACACACACACATACAATACAACAACAAAGCAAGCATATGTAAATTTAATATAATAATAAAAAAAACATTAAATTTAAATTTAGATTGTTTTATAAACTTTGACTGGACTTAAGATTGGTGCGTTTTGTATGTGTGATATGATGATTCGCGACGATTATCTGTATTATTTATGTTCATTATTCTGCCCAGTTTTCAATGAGAAACAAATTGTCAAGAACTAATTTAGGAACTGTTAAAATTCGAAAAGATATAATAAAAGATGCACAGCTAAACTAGGTGGCAAATAGGCGGAGAAATTTTTGTGTTTTTTCTTTCATTTATGTAAATTTCTTTAAAAGATCTTAGGAATTTATGAAGAATTAATCTATCTATATATCTTCTATTGAATTAGAGAACTAATTTTCCTAGCTAGCACATATAGATAGATGGATAAATAAGTAAGCAGAGGCTTGTATGCAATGATTTCAGAGGCTTAAAGCTATAAGAAGACTGCACAAATTGAGTATATAGTTGTTTATATACCATACGAAGATCATTTCTTTGTACAATTTTCATTTCTCAGCTGTAATTTAATAAAAATCTATTATTTCGTTTGTATTATTACATTATTATTATTAAATGGCCTTAACAATCCTACAAAGTCAAAGCCTGAAGCACCTTTTTCCCTTTTTTTCCTGCCTCCTTCATTGAAGACCTTTTTTAAGTGGGTGGATTTCAAATCCTACGCCACAGCCTAGTTTTTCTAGGAGGATCATGCCTATTGACATGAGCGGGACTCGAACTCACTCTTCTTGTTGGCAGTGCGCTATCCACTGGTCCACCGAAACCCCCCTTGTATCTCATGTAGAATTATCAAATTTGTAACTGAAATGGCCAGACTTCTGATAGCTCTCTTTCCTCTGTAATTCAAAAACACCCACTACAGCTGCAATTTCTGAAATTTTCACTGATATACACATATATAGAATAATATTATAAACATATACCAAAAATTTCATTACGATCGGCTATGAATTTTGACAGATATTCAAGTTTTAATTTGACATTCCGCGTACAGTAAGCCATCACGACTATAACTTTCCGATTTGTTTAAATAACTTACTTTTTATACACGGATCCCAATTGAAAATTGGTAAGGAGGCGTGTCGAACCCCATAAATTATATATATTCTTGATCAGCATGAAGTCAAGTCGATCTAGCCATGTCCATCTGTCTGCCTGTCCGTTTGAGCGCGCCGATTTTAGACACTACAAAAGCTAAAATGATAAATTTCAAACGGTCATAACTTGGTCAAAACTCCACCGATTTTGACTTGTTATATCATTTTGTTCATGGTTTTTGAATCAAAATTGTTCAACATTCAAATTTTAGTCAATTCCCAAAAATAAATTTTTTTCAAAATTTTTTGGATTTTGAAGTAAGGGTCCCCCCTGTGTTTTGGGAAAATTTTGAAAAATAAAACTCAAAATTTTATGTTTTTTTCCATTTCTTTGGTCAACATAAGCATAAAAAACAACTTGAAAATTTCGGGAAATGAGTTTCATTTTTCCCCCAAAAATCGACCCAAAATCGAGCTAAATTTATATATGTCCATTTATATGTCCATATAGGGCATAATTCAATCGATCACAACTCAGCCAAAATTGCACCAATTTTGACTTGTGATACCAATTTGTTCACAACTTTTGATTCCAATTGGTGCCTTATTCAAATTTTATTGATTTCGTGAAAGATATTTTTTTTCAAATTTTTTTGGAATTTGAGGTAAGGGTCCCCCTGTGTTTTGGAAAAATTTTGAAATTTAAAAACTCACAATTTTAACATTTTTCGATTGCTGGCATCGAAATTAGCATAGAATACTATTTTGAAACTTCTCCAGATGAGTTTTATTTTTCGCCCAAAAATCGTCCTGAAATCGAGTAAAATTTGAACATGTAAATGGAAATTGTCATATGGGAGCATATTTAATTCGATCATAACTTGGTCAAAACTCCACCGATATTGACTTATTATACTATTATGTTCATAACTTTTGATTTCAATTGGTTCCTCTTTCAAATTTTATTCATTTCGTTGGAAAAGAAAATTTAGATATTTTATTGGAGTTCATTTCGGGGAGTTTTACTCCATTACCACAATATGACGAAAAAGGCTTCCCAAATTTCATAACAGGTGTAATTTTTTGATTTCCAGCTTGTTTTCATAGAACTCAGTTACCGTTTTGTTATATTTCATAAGAAAATATAGGTTTGTGTTCTACACAAATTGTGCAAATCGATTCGAGTAAACATCTTTTCAAATTTTTGATAAATATTTATTATATTCCAATATAAATTGTACAGTAAAATTGTAATTTGTTTTTAACATATGACTTGATACCAGAAATCTGAATTATGTTACCAAGTAAGTGCTACATTTTTTTTTTATTATATCTATCTGATTTTGGACGTGTTCCTTGAACTTTTTCTTTAAAGAAGAAGTCGTATGATAGCTTTTCAGGCGATTTCATTTATTTTGTTGAGAGAAGAATTGAGATATTTCAGGTCTCTAGCTATAATAACTTAGCTGCTGGGTGTCGCTTTTGCCATCTTCTACGTCTTATAACTTCCATGAAAGTTTTTTCTTGGAAAAAATGATCCATCATCCCTTGCTTTATGTTTTATGACAGTCGTAAATATATAATCATAACTTCGAATCATTATTTTAAGAATTGTAGAATGTATTGGCAATATTATTAAATTTTTGGAAGATTATCTAAGGATGAATAAAATTGTGTTTGCCACTTTTTGTGTAGTCTCTCTTTGGGCACATACATTCCAAATTTTCTATGTAGCATAAAAATTGTGCCTATAATAGAGATTTCGTTACTTTTCGGGCTAATGGAGGGGTATATCCAAATTTTTGGGAATCTGTATTCTGCAGCTTATATTATTGATCCTATATGCCAATAGAGCCCATAGCTCTATAGATGCAAATGTTATGATGATTTTATCGAAAAAAAATTTTGATCTAAGGAAAAGACAAGGAATAAATCTTAGGATACTAACGAAACCCAGCAATTTAATTTCTTGAGATTAGATATAAGTCTAGGATATTTTATAACATTGGGGCCTCGGTAGACCAGTGGCACTATCCCGGCAAACCAGAGGTATGTGTTCGATTCCCGATCATGTCGATAGGAATGACTCTACTAGAAAAGCTTGGTTGTAGCGTAGGATTTGAAATCCACGTAAAAAGAGTTATTCAGTGAAAGAAGCAGAAAAAAAGGCAAATAGTGCTTCAGGCTGTGACCCTGATACGGTTTTTAATGCCATTTTTTTCTATATTTTATAATATTGCTTTATAAAGCAGATTTTCTTATACAAAATTCTTAATATATTTACATAAACCACGAAAAGATGAGAAATATTATTAATATTATTATTATTATTATTATTATTAATATTAGTATTTTTATTATTATTATTATTATTATTATTATTATTATTATAATTATTATTATTATTATTATTATTATTATTATTATTATT
>JBANCY010000782.1:0-10191 GCA_037040045.1 Phorticella flavipennis | reverse complement strand
CCTATAGTCGTAGCACCCCATAGTCGCAGTACCCTATAGTCGTAGCACCCTATAGTCGTAGTACCCTATACTCGTAGCACCCTATAGTCGTAGTACCCTATACTCGTAGTACCCTATAATCGTAGTACCCTCTAATCGTAGTACCCTATAGTCGTAGCACCCCATAGTCGCAGTACCCTATAGTCGTAGTACCCTATAGTCATAGCACCCTATAGTCGTAGTACCCTATAGTCGTAGTACCCTATAATCGTAGTACGCTATAGTCGTAGCACCCCATAGTCGTAGTACCCTATAATCGTAGTACCCTATAGTCGTAGCACCCTATAGTCGTAGCACCCTATAGTCGTAGTACCCTATAATCGTAGTACCCTATAATCGTAGTACCCTATAGTCGTAGCACCCCATAGTCATAGCACCCTATAGTCGTAGCACCCCATAGTCGCAGTACCCTATAATCGTAGTACCCTATAGTCATACTAATCTTTAGTTGCAGGACCCATTATTCGTAATACCCTAAGTTTGTACCTGTATCACCCTTTACCCTAAGCCTCAGCAGTCGTAGCAACTTCTATAAAATGAATTTCTATATTTCTCTTTTGATGGCATATCAATAATAGATTTAGGGGACGTCGATGGACCAATAGATAACGCACTGTCCCGCCAAACAAGAGGTGCGAGTTCGAGTCCCGCTCATGTCGATAAGCATGACCGTTCTAGAAAAACTAGGTTGTGGCGTAGGATGTCAACTCCACTTACGTAAAAAAAGGTTCTTCAGTGAAGGATGCAGAAATAAAGGAAAATAATGCTTCAGACTTTGACCTGATGGGATTAATATGGCTATATAATAATAATGGACATGCCTAACAGGCCCACAAAATACTATATAACATAGATCGCTCTCTTTCTTCGTTAACAAGAATATCACAATTTTCCTTAACGAAACAGAACGGCTTTTGGTCCATTTAGTTGAGGAAAATTGCGAGAAAATTGCGTCATAGAACTTTCCAAGTTTATGTGAAAAATTCACTTTTGAAAAAGTCAATTGACAATGGAGAAATATATATATATAAATTGTCATGAAAATAATCGGAAAGTTGGCACAAATTGTTGCCATTGTTTGGGCTATTTGGAAAACAATTTGGCTTGAAATGCCAAACGATTTGTGTAGCGCACAATTGTTAGATATATACTATATATATACATATAGATATATATAGTAATCGTTTTTTGAACTTAAATAAATATGCGAAGATATATAGTATATATGTATATATATAAAAGTTTATGTTTACCTGTTTTCTGTTTGCTTTGGCCAACGGAAATTTATTGATACTCAACAAGAAATAAAAGCAATAAAATGAAAATGACAAAAACAAGTTGAAAGCATTTTCCAAATATCAAAAAAAAAAAAAAACAAAAAAAAACTGCACGACTAGCAGATATGCTATAGAGTTGCAAAGATATTAAAACTAGCAAGTGCTGCCCTGTCTATGGTTCATTTTGAGCTACATAAAAAGCTGAGGCACTTTCAGTCTGGCATACCCGTTTTTTGGCTTTACTCCGTGTGTACAGGGTATACGTATGTGGGGGAAATTTTCGTCTGAAAACTGTGACAATGTTGAAGTCCGCCCAGACAGAAAATGATGGCGTGTGAAAGGTGCCCCGAAGGGTAGCCACATGTGTGTTAGGGTTGAGTAGGGTTAGTGTAGGGTAGAACAGGGTAGGGTAGGGTAGGGTAGGGTAGCCATAGGGTTGCCTACTTGCGTTGTATTGTTGTTGTTGTTGTTGTCGTAGCTGCTGTTAAAGCATTTGTCAACATAACGCTTGCAATTTAACAATTCTATTTTGCTGCTGCTCGCACCGTTGGCTTTTTATAGTTCTTGATTTTATTTACTATTTGTTCATGTGTTTAGGACCTCCCTGCCGGCACCTGCACCTACTAGAGGGTATGCTCTTTGGGTTGAGGTGTGTATGTGTGGCATGTGGCATGTGGCATGTGTGTGTGTGTGTTGAAGCCAATGTTGTTGAATGGAAAACGCGTAAAGCGTAAACAGTAAATTGTAGTTGTTGTCGTTGTCGTTGTTGTCGTTTCGGTGTTGTTGTCGTTGTTGTTGTAGCTGCAACACAAATTGGCTTCATTTTTATTGGCAATCGCACAGGTGTATCTGTAACTGTGTGTGTGTGTGTTGAGTCCCGATGTGAGTCGATTGTGGCAACTTCGTTATGCTATTTTATTCTGTCACACGCACACACACACTCACACCCACACATACACACAAAAGTTAAAAATAAGTTAGAAAATATTTGTTTTTCAGCTCACCGACTATTGTATACACTTTTTGCAGTCCTCAATTTCATACAATCATCTTTAAGATGAAATTTCAAGCATAAAGTTCTAAAGAAATTTGGTAGAAATATCTTTATATCACCAAAGATTTCATATGCTTAAGAACGGGTATTCCTTACGGTATCTTGGTAATACTAAGGGGCCTTAGTGGACCAGTAGATAGCGCACTGTCCCGAAAATCCACAGATGTGGGTTCGAGTCCCGCTTATGTTCAAAGGCATGATTCTCCTAGAGAAACTAGGTTGTGTCGTAGGACTATAAATCCATTCACGTATAAAAAGTTCTTCAGTGAAGGTAGCAGAAATAAAGGAAAATAATGCTTCAAGCTTTGACCCGATGTGGTTGTTATGGCTATATAATAATTTCGGTAATATATAAACAGCTTATGCAAGCTATTGAACTAAAAGCGTGTCCATTTAAATATAAGAAAGTATATATCCCCCAACTAGAGATGGGAATGGGCCTGAATATGTTAAGACCGGCCCATTCCAACATTTTTTAATAAAGACCCAGCCCTGGCCCGGCTCGTCTCGGTCTGCCAAACAAAAATTTTTCTTGGGTAAAAAAAAATTGGCTAAAGTCAGAGCCTTTGACTTTTCAATCTATAACTACTTCCATTAAGAATTCTTCCTGAGGTTGCAAAAAGACTCCTGTTGTGCCTTATGTTACATAGCCAGGGGACCACACGGAAAGAGCACTACCTTTATTTAACGCCCGTGGCTCGAATTTTTCAACAAAAGCCCGTGGGACCCTGGACCATCTGTAGTCCCAACGGATAAGCTTATGTTAAATTGTTTTTCAAAAAAAATAGCTCAAAAGTATGCTAATTTTTTCTGGATGATATCTTCAGCTGCTATTTATGGCCATAACAACCCTATTGGGTCGAAGCCTGAAGCACTATTTGCTTTTATTTCTGCTTCCTTTTTTAAAGACTTTCCCGTAGGTGGATTTCAAATCCTACGTCACAAGCTAGTTTTACCTTAAAAGCGTCATGCTCTCGACATGAGTGGGGCTCGAAGCCGCAGCCTCTTGTTTGGCGGGTCAGTGCACCATACCCTGGTCCAGCTGACAATCTTAAGTAATGAATAAGCCGTTTGTTTTGAAATTTGACAGAGTATTAGATTCCCAAATATTCTATAAGAATATGTCCGTTAAAGCAATTAGCTTGAAAAACATAATAATTTTGGACAAATCCAAGAAAATTTTAGTAATAGCAAATTCAATTCGATAGATTCAGTGAAATATAAGCACTAAATATGAAAGACAGCTTCCTGCCGGGTTTCCTTAGGTTTCATAAAAAATTGAGCAAGAATTTTGCACATTAAGAGATATACATAGATATATAAAAAAGACAAATGTATCGACCCCAAAAGATTTCATTTGTTTTTCTGAACATTCTAGAGCTTATGTCGGTGAGTTTCCCTTCTATGCATTACTATATATATTTTGTAGAGTATACACAAATGGTCAAATAATCTTGCACCTGCAGATACCCTACACAAAAGCTCCTGGCTCTGTATTGTGTTTGACCCCTCACAGGGTCACGCTTTTGTTCCTTTCAAGTTGAATTGTCAAAACATAGTTTCTCACGGCGAAGCCAGAGAAAGGTATTTGCCACCATTCATCATCAGGTGTATAGCAAATGCCTCATTGTTTGGTATACAACAAGCAGTTAGGAACACATAGATATATACTTATATATATACCACCCAAGCAGACATTGTCAACAGTAATTTCAGGCCTTTTCGGCAATTAATTGGACAAACCTTTGGCGTGGGCGCCAAGACTAATTGGCAACACGAAACTCCAGAAAAACTTTATCATGCTGCGGCTTGACATAATGTGTATTATTTTCCACTGGAATTTAATTAAATAAATATTCGGTTTGTTTGGTTCTGGGTTGTTTTTTTTTTAAAGCTTTAAGAGACAGATGGGACCAAGATTTTACCAATTGGCTTTAGCTATACATGAAATCATACACTTATATAATTTAGGCAGTAAATTTTGTGAGCGTTAATATCTCCAGTTTAATGATGGATATCTTTGGTGTTTACGGTCCAATTGCATTGAAATTTTGTAGATTGTTAAAAAATTAGGAAATCTAAGTGTATGTAAGAAATGTATAAGAAAGTCATAGACTTAGAAACAAAGTAAATATGGTCAAAAGTGTACTACAATTGTATGACAGCTATATGATATATTTAAGGGATCGCACAGGTTTTGTAATAGGGGCCTCGGTGGACCAGTGGATAGCGCACTGTCCGTCCAAACAAGAGGTGCGAGTTCGAATCCTGCTCATGTCGATCATGATCCTCCTAGAAAATCTAGGTTGTGGCGTAGGATTTGAGACCCACCCACTTAAAAAATATTTTCAGTGATGTAAGCAGAAATTAAGAAACAAAAGTGATTCAGGCTTTGACCCGGTAGGGTTGTTATGACCATATAATAACAATAATTAATAATAATAATAATTATAATATGTTCTTTATAACAGAAAAGTTATATGAAAAGTTTCTCTTTGTAAGAATAATCAGGCTTCTTTATACTCTCAATATTATTTACCAACTATCTATGTTTTCTCACGCATTACAACTCCCAACACAATGTGTAAATATTATTTCCTTGACTTCAGCCAAAAATCCGACACGACTTTCTTGCCAAGCCAAGATCTATATATATTATCCAAATCGACTTGTACACACAGAAATTAGCTGAACTCTTGGTTGGCTATAATATTAGGGAAATCACATACCAAATTTCTTTAATTTTAGGAGCTTATAAATGTCAAAAACCGAAAGCTATGCAAAGTGTTTGACTTTTTTATATGACATCAACTTGCTGAAGCGTTTAATAAAACACATATTTTGCAGCTATCCGGCGCCCTCTATAGCCCACCTCCCACCTTCCACCTGCCACTCCTCCACTCTCTCGCTGTCTCTTTTGCTCTGGCTCTCTGTCTCTTTCAGTTACCGGGGGCCACTATATAAAGCTGCTTGACTGGGCGTATGTATTTGCTCACGTAATTCCCTAATTAAATACTTAAATTGTAATTGCTTTCGAACGTTTCATGACACTGGCCTCTGCCCCCAGTTGCCCCCGCAGTACCCAAGCAGGTGTGTGTGTGTGTATGAGTGTATCTGTGTGTGTGTGTATGAGTGTATCTGTGTGTGTGTGTATGAGTGTATCTGTGTGTGTGAGTCTGTTGTATCTCAATGAATTTCAGTACCTTCCTTGGCATCATTAAAACGCGCACAGGTAGCAAAAGGTAGTCAACACACAAACCGCTGAGTTGGGTTCCAAGATGGGTTCCACTGGGCTGGAGCTGGCGTTGGAGATGAAGTTGGAGGAGACGCTGGTCTACACATATGCTTTATATGGAATCGCGCAGAGCACTAGCTGCTGCTTAATGATACATAACATTTGGTATTGGGTTTCAGAGCCAAGAAAATACTGCGCTCGACTAATGGCAACTGGAGGAGTTGGCAACAAGCACAGAAATGGCGGAGCAGCGGTATTTTTAGTTAGTATTTTTTCTCCTCTTTGGGGGAGGGGCTTTTCTAATACTCTTTTCGCAGAAAAAAGTATATATTTACCTTGAAGAAGAAAGTAGAGATTTACAATAAAGTTCAGCAATTTTTATCAATTTCCATAACGAAGTACATTTTCCTCCAGAAGATTATGTTTGTTGACTATATGATGATTTTCCATATATTGAATTGAGATTATGAACTTGCCGAATTGTAATCGTTGGAATTCTGATGCTGAAACGAGACTATGGCGTGGGAGGTACACCAACGACAATTGATACGTTTCAGCCGAGCATTGCAAGAAAAACGTCCGCAATTTTCGGATATACATGACAAAGTGATTTTGCAGGCACGATAACGCTCAAATACATGTTAGTGGGATCGTTAAAAGTTATTTGGAAACACCTCGTTGGGAAGACCTACTCCACTGTATGACCTACTCCGCTGTATAGCCCAGCAATGCAATTGCATCTTCTGATTACCATCTTTTTTGAACGATGTCTCATGGCCTGGCAGACCAGCACTTCTATGGTAATGATGAAGTCAAGAAATGGATCGATTCATGGATTGCCAAAAAAAAGTCCAGAGTTCTTTCGACACGGAATTCGGAATTTGCAGAAAGATGGCAAAAAGTAGTATCAATCTATGGATAATACTTTGAAACGTAACCAATTTTTGATAATAAAGCCGAACCTAAAAACACCCTAATAAATTAATGAAGCTGTAGATATAAGATGCTGAATTCATTTCGTTGCGATATCAACAATTGAAAGGTCCAAGAACTCTTAGGGTTCCTAAGAATTGGTCTGCGTCATTCATATATCGATAGCTTTGTGCATATCTATCTATAGTTATCGAGATTACATTCAAGTTGTGTCAATACTACATATATTTTTATAAAACTATCGCATAACATTATTATTATTATATGGCCATAACAACCCCTTGGAATCAAAGCCTGAAGCACTATTTTCCTATATTTCTGCTTCCTTCACTGAAGAACTTTTCTTACGTGGATGGATTACAAATCCTACGCAACGAATTAGTTTTTCCAGGATGATCATGCCTATTAACATGAGTGGGACTCGAACTCGCACCTCTTGTTTGGTGGGATAGTGCAGTATCCACCGAGGCCCCCTAAAAACCGCATAACATTGTACATATCGATAATTTTTTGTTTGTCTAATTGACTAAGATTGTAATGAAAATGATATTTATATCGATAACATAATGTTTGTCTATCGATAGTTAACCAAAGCGCTTGACTGTGCTATCTTTGCCTTATGTTGAGTGTGCCTCTTTCAAAGTCTATTTGCTCTATATCCATCTATATGAAGCTAGCTATCTCTTTTGCTCTCTTATGTTAGAACTGGCCAACTGTCTGTCTGTGTGTCCGTCCTTCCGTCCGTCTGTAGGTCCTTCCATCTGTCCGTCTGTATGGGTAATTCCACTCGATACACGTTAAGCTATATAAGTCATCACTTTAATTTAATTGTGCACGGCTAAGCTGGCCACACTTACGCGCCGGGACACGCCTTCCGTTACTGTTGCCCACACACACACACACACATACACACACACATACACACACACATTGGCTTATATTGTACATATCCTGGCCATGTCCTGTCATGTGCTGGCCACGTTTTTATGTGATTTTAAGTGCGCAATTAAAGGTCAATTGCAGTCGAAGGTGGCCCAGAAGTATGCTATAAACTCTATATATATACACGCCCCCATGTAAACACACCCACACACAAACAGAAAGTATCTCTCGTCATATATATATATTTACCTTATGAAGCCCCGCACATTGGTTTCTAATTGATATTTGAAATTCTTTTAGCAAATATTTCCTTTGTCGTCTCCATCCAAAATCCCTCTCTCAGTAACCTATCAAATTTATGTCCATTACCTGAGCATAGCATTTTTAGTCTCTGTTTCTCAACTCATCTCTAAATCTCAAAATCTTAGTCGAAATTTCACTCCAAATCTTATTCCATTTGGTTCGGTTCCAAATTTGCAGCAAGCAAAGTCTGTTCTTTGATAATCATCCTTCTTCAACGTCAAACTGGAAAATCCGCCAACTGGAAATGTTGTACTTGTTGACTTTAAGGCCGGCCGCATGATGCCGGGCCCCAAAATCATTGAGGCCGATCCGCGCAAAGGTCGCATCTACGTCTATCGCGACAAATACTATGGCATCCATTTTTGCTGGATGGATCATTCGGCAGATACCATCGAGCTGGACATATTGGCCACACCGGGTACCCTGGAATTTCGACGTGTCGATTCCTGCAAAACGGGTCGGGTATATGTACTCAAATTTCGACGTTCAACAATACGGCTATTCTTCTGGATGCAACACTCCCATGTCGATCTCGATGATGAGTATTGTGCCCAGGTCAACGATTTGCTCAAGATGAGCTCGGTGAACACCACCGAGGCCAACGAGACTGAGGCAGAGACAGCAATTTCATCAAAGCAAAACCTACACATCAATTATGATTCATAAAACACGGATTTGTGAATAGAATTGGCTTTAAATTTTGAGATTGAAACTATATCAATTGAGTTTCTATTATTTTTAGAGAATTTCATTAAGGTTCAATCAGGTTCTGAAAATATTTCAATCTCTGTCTTTCACTTTAGAGAATATTTCCACTTTTTGATCTGCAACTTTAAAGAATTTCTGAACTGAGTTCCAAGAAATAGTAACAAATTTTTTCGGGCCACGGTGGACCAGTGAATAGTGCTCTGTGCCGCCAAACATAAGGCTGTGGGTTCGAGCCCTACTTATAGGCAAGACACTCCTTTAAATAATTCGGTTGTAGCGTAGGATTTTAATTCATCCGCGTAAAGAAAACCAATCTTCAGTGAAGGATGCGGAATTAAAGCCAAATAATGCTTCAAGCTGTGCCCCGATGGTGTTGTGATATAAGGTCAAATTGGGGCCTCGGCTGACCAGTGAATAGTGCACTGTGCCGCCCAAGTAGATGCTGTGGGTTCAAGTCGAAAGCCTGACCCTCCTAGGAAAATAAGGTTGTGGCGTAGAATTTGAATTTCACCCGCGTATCTTCAGTGAAGGATGCAGAATTAAAGCCAAATAGTGACCCGTTGGGGTTATTATTGTAATATAAGGTCAAAAATTTCTAGTTTTAGTCAATCTTCTCAGTTCACTTTTTGAAGACCTCCATTAAATTTCCTCTAAAAACTTACAAATTCTCATTGTTCATTGAAGCATTCCGATTGTGTTGCAGCGCTTGAAACTATGTTGGGATAGGAAACAAAAATTGCAATAACTGCCTTCTACAGTTTCCCAGTTTCCCAGTAACCCCCATACCCCTTCCCCCCGATACCCTGACAAGGAGAAGTTACGAAGATAAATGAGATGGCATAAGTTAGACGACAAGTCGAGCAGAAGATGTGGCAAAAAGCGAGCGACTAAAAAATAAAACACTTAAAATTGATATAAAAGACACAGGGAAAAATACGAAAAAACCAAGAAATTTTGATAAAAAAAAAGAGCAAAAAATAGTTGTAAAGTGCAAGTAAAGCCAAAAGGGTTGGCAATCAAAAGGGAAGAAGCAGAGGGTAGCAAATTTTTGGGGCTGAACTGCATTGGCCTGGGCATCGGGTTGGGTTCAGTATTTTTTCTCCGCATCATTTGCAAACGCTTTTTGCGCTTTACTTTCAATTTTTTTTGTTTTTTATTTTCGGTATATTTTTTTTAGTTTTCGGTATTTTTTCGGTATTTTTTTTACTGTCAGCCAAATGAAACTAAGTGAGTGGAAGGCGGCCACGCTTTGCTGTTGGTGCGGCAAAAAGGCGGCTAAAAATGTCCAAAGTGCTGCAAAATGCGATCGGAGCGAAAAGATGCAAAAAAGTACAAAGTTGAGGGCTAGCAGTTACCCTGTAAAAGCAAACGAAGCGCTTTATTTTGGATAAAAACTCATCGCGGTGTTCATAATCTTTTCGATAAGCCATAAAACTGCAGGGGCTTCAGTGGTCCTGTGGATAGCGCACTGTCCCGCGAAACAAGAGGTGTGGGTTCGAGACCCACTCATGTACAGGACGGACAGATAGGTAGACAGATAGACAGACAGATAGACAGACAGATAGACAGACAGATAGATAGACAGATAGACAGATAGACAGATAGATAGACAGATAGACAGACAGATAGACAGACAGATAGATAGACAGATAGACAGATAGACAGACAGGTAGACAGACAGATAGACAGATAGACAGACAGATAGACAGACAAATAGACAGACAGATAGACAGACAGATAGACAGACAGATAGACAGACA
>JBANCY010000781.1:0-20226 GCA_037040045.1 Phorticella flavipennis | reverse complement strand
TTACATTAGATGAAGTCTGTTCAAATGAATTAAAATAAGATTATATATTTTTAAACGATTATAATGATTCAATTGACATAATACTAGGTCCTCGCCCATAGCTTAAAATAGATAAAAATTACATTTTTAAAAACATTTTGTTGACTTCAAATCTGGAAACGAAATCCCTTGTTTCATGTCTCGCTTAACACGATTTCGTATAAAATGAGATTTTCCTACCCTTTCTCTTTTCCTCTTCAATTCTTTTCGTTGACTTTTCTTTCAAAATAGTTCAAAATTTAAATATAACGTAGTCTAACTTTTCAAAGAGTTCGGTATTTCGTATATCGATAACGAATATGTCAAATCTAGTATTTTTTCTATCGACTGGACATTGTTTCTATCGGGGTTGTATCTAACGTATATTTGTCTCATTCGCACTATTGCATTTGAGCCAGCAATGATAATAATAATGATAATGATAATTTAAGGCAATTAAGAGGAAAAAATTATATACCCGTTTTGGTCTTTTGCACGGTGGTTGATTCGTTTTCAGCTCACATAGGAAATTCATTTTGGACTTATTTTTCCAATCAACTATTTCAGGATCACATCCACTTTGTTTGGCTTTCTGGGTTTCATGATTGTAATATGATTTAAGATTGTTCCATTTCCTGGATACATCAACTAAAAAATCATATGGTTACGAAAAATAGTATACATATTTGAAAAATACAAACCAATGGTTACTTTTATAGCTGGATTAAATTTAATGTTCAATTCCTGAGTCAATTTACTCCAAAAATCGACTTTGAGATGTTTCATTTTATACATGGGAGATCTGGTATTCCATATATATTCCGCATCATGAACGGAGTCAATGATTAAATCAGTCATTTCATTAGTAAACAGTGGACTAGACATTATTGGTAGAAAACACTCGTTTATCTGCTTTACGACTTTTATACCAATCAGTGTGACCGCACATCTTTAGGCTGATTATCCATAAGACCGGAGAGACATTAGTTGACTGGTAATGAATAGTGTAATGAAAACTCTGATAAATAAGATGGTATTAATTTTTTATTAGTTATATATTATGTTTGAATTGTGAGCATATTTAAGTGGATTGTTATTGTCATTTGTCAAATGTATGACATATAATGGTTGTGGTTTAAAACAAACTAAAAATCGTGGCAAATATATATCGATATATTGGCAATAATTTACCAATTCCAATAAACTTTTGTGGAAAATGCTTTAACAGAAAATTGGAACTCAAAACATATTTATTTAAACATTTTAGAAGTTATTAATCGATAACGTTTAAATATCGATAACTTTGGGTTGCTGCTGCCGGGGTGCCCTGCCGACAAAAATAAACAAAAGCAAACCCGAGGAAAACAATCAATGAAAGTCTGGTCATGCAGGGCTCCTGGAAATTTGCCCTGCCCATTGGCTTTGTGCTTTACTCGTTGCCCTTGTTTCTACGGGTGAACAGCACCTCCGACTACGTCATAGACGAGGAGTTTCACATTCCACAGGGACTGGCCTTTTGCCGCAAGCAATTCGATGTGGTATGTTGGCTGGGCACGGCGGACGCAGCTGTTTATATTTATGGCAACAGTTCGTCTATTTCTTGTAGTGGGACTCGAAGATTACCACATTTCCGGGATTGTATCTAATAGCGCTGATCCTGCAGCCATTTAACGCCTGCAACGTGACGGGTCTGCGTTTGCTCAGCTTGATCGGAGCCGGCGTAAACATTTTGCTGCTCTACAAGATTCGCAGGAGGACACTGGCGGGCACCGGTGGCAATGCGTATGCGGCACACGAGGCTATTACGTTGTCCGTCTTGCCGCCTTTATATTTCTTCTGTCATCTGTATTATACGGACACGTTGTCACTGACGATGGTGCTTCTCTTCTACAATTACTGGCAGCAGGAGGCGCATCTTCCGGCTGCTGTTCTTGGTGCTGCCAGTGTGCTCATGCGCCAGACCAACATCGTCTGGGTATGCATGTGCTGTGGCATCACCATGCTGGACACACTGGTGCAACAATGTGCCAAGACACGCACCGGAAGTAAGCAACAGTTTCGACTCTGTGGCAAAGAGGTGCGTCTATCAGCTCCACACCCCGAAGTATATCCTCTAATGCATCTATTCTCCATTCCAGCTGTGGTTACAGCTCTTTGGCAGTCCACAATTGATGTGTAATTGCATATTGAGCATCTTGGGTAAATGCTGTTTCTATGCATCGATTATACTGCCCTTCGTGGGATTCGTTTGCATCAATGGCTCCATTGTCGTGGGTGACAAAAGCGCCCACGAAGCCACACTCCATTTACCGCAGCTTTTCTATTTTGCCATTTTTGCTGCAGGATTTGGCATCTCCAACACGCTGCATCAAGTGCGTCCAGCGCTGACACTGCTGCGCCGTCATAGATTCCTCACGTTGCTGGCCATTGCAGTGATTGCCATTGTGGTGCACCTGAATACCGTGGTGCATCCATATCTGCTGGCCGACAATCGGCACTACACGTTCTACGTGTGGAGTCGTCTTTACGGGCGTTTCTGGTGGTTCCGCTATGCCATGGTGCCGTTGTATCTGTTTGCCATAACATTGCTCTGCTTGGGACTAAGGCATATGAACGATAGCTTTAAGGTCATGTTTCCGGTGGCATTGGTGATGGTCTTGTGCTTTCAGCGATTGCTGGAGGTGCGCTATTTCCTGGTGCCATATGTACTCTTCCGCCTGAATACGCGACCTGCGCGTAAAGGCTTCTCCGAGTGGCTGGAACTGGGCGTGCATCTGCTCTTGAACGTGCTCACGTTCTACGTGTACTTCACCAAGGAGTTCTACTGGCAGAACTATCGCACGCCACAGCGCATCATTTGGTAATGGAACCCAGGCAAAGAACTACTGCATTCCCTTTACGGAGTAAAACAAGTCCTTCCCATTATCCTTTTGAATATTGCTTTTGTTTATTCATTGCATTGCTACGGAGGGTGATAATTTGTCAGATACAAATGTTGATATCGGGGACGCTACAGGGACTAACTCTATTTTATAAAATTTACTCTATGGATTATTTTAATACAAAATATTTGTGACTTGTGAATAAAATCCAAACTGTTTGTGAGTTTCGTATCATATGTTTGAAGTCCCTGGTTAAGATCTGTTAAAAATATTATATATTGTAGATTCGTGTACTTAAATGCTATATAAAATATGTGTTCGTAGATCTTAATTTTGTGCTCGCAATCCTAAGCACCCGCAATGTGTGTTAAAAAGAGTCTTACGGTCTAGTAAAAGTTTCCCGCATATAATACTGCCGAGGCATACAGATATTGTATTGTACGTGTAGAAATATAATATAAAAACTAAGTACAGACATTCACTACATATACATATATATAATATATATCCGTTAAAATTCTGGACTTGAGCATGCAGACAAAAACCTATAAAAATACATGAAAGCTAATAAGTAAATGAGTCTACTGCAAAATGCAAAAACTAGGCAAGAAATGTTTCTGGGTTATGATAATACTAGGGGGGATTCGATCGTAAAGACGTTCGAAGAGCCAAGCCAAGAGACAATATCGAATTAGTTTGGCACACAAAGATATCCGGCGGTTAGTCGAAGGCGTCTTAATCGAAGGCGACTTTGCGCGTAAACGAGGTGAGCGAGGATATTTCGCTGGGATTGGAGTCGGAGGGCAGGTTGCTGAATTCGATCTCCTCGCTGGCTGCGGAGGCAACGATATTCTCGTTCGACTGTGTCGTCTCGTCGCTGTTGTGCATGGTGGGCCACTGCTTATGGCTCGGCGCGTACAGGATGAGCAGGGCAAAGATATAGATGTTCCACATGCCGTATACTCCGGTGAGGAAGGCGGAGGTCAGCTGAATTTCCACATCCTCGTTCCACTTCCAGTGCCCCTCGGCCATTTGGCCCATAATAAAACCGGCAACAGTTAACCCGGCGCACAACAAGGTGGCAAGCATCAGGAATTTGAAGCGGTAGATCAGACCTATATGTAAATAAGAATACAAATCGATCGACTTTTAGTTTAGAATGTATTATATACAATATATTATTATAACTTGGTTGTTAACAGATGTACCCATTACTTGGTAAAGAGATAGATGGCAACGATGAGACCATATAAGCCCAAAACCTCGGCAAAGATCAGTATCAAGATTATTCCAACGAACAGCTTTGGCTGCAGTGCAGCACCCCGGACACCAGCATCACCCACAATACCAATTGCAAAGCCGGAAGCCATGCCGGAGATGCCAACAGAGAGTCCAGCGCCCAGATTGAGAAAAGCCTTGTAGCTAGTGTACATCGGAGTCAAGGAACCCGCCAACAGGACGGCGACAACTAGTCCATAAATGGCAATAATGCCCGCCATAACAACTGGTATAATTGACTTCATTATTAGCTCCGGATGCTTTATTGACATCGAAGCAATGCCGAGCCCAGACCTGGCTGTTCCATAGGCAGCACCTACTGACGTAAAGACCAGTGCCGAGGTAACCCCCATCACACAAAAAAAGCATGAGGATGGCAGCTCATCCAATGTAGCCTCCATTTTGTACGAGTTATTCTACTTGCTCAACTGAAATCTGAATAATCCAAAGCTAGTCCAGCACCGATTCCAAAACTTATTTGACTGCTATGTAGATAAGGTATTAAAGGAATAGTAAGAAAATTTTCGGTCTGAACAAAATGACAGTGTGTCAACGCTAGCTTGGATTGATGCCATCCTTGCTTAGCATTTCCGAATTTGTGCGTACAAGATTAGAAGGACAAATACCATATATATATATATATGGTATATCAAGCTTTCATGGACATTATGTATAAATTGTAATAAGAATTTGATCTTTTGACGCCTGAGTGGACCAGTGGATAGCGCACTGTATCGCCAAACAGGAGGTTGTGGGTTCAAATCCTACTCATGTCGATAGCATGACCCCCTAGATAAACTAGGTTATGGCATATGATTTGAAATCCACCCACGTAAAAAATCTTCAGTGAAGGAAGCAGATATAAAGGCAAATAGTGCTTCAGACTGTGACAATATAGGATTGTTATGGCCACTGTTTGTTTTTTTTTTTTTGACTGCATTTTTCACCTTTTGCTATTTGGGCCCGTTATAGACAAATTCTACGATTGATAACTTCGGTGTTTCCGATCCGATCATTCTGAAATTTTCAGGATTGATTTATGACATAGTCATGATTATATATTCCGGAATTCAAATTATTATGATAAATAACGGACGAATTTTAAGCACTTTTTAAATTTAGACCTTTAGAAACATAACGTAAACGGAAAGGAAAATAAATTGAAAATTTAGCGACAAACTCGACTCACCTTCATAGTGCAATCGTCGAGCCTGTGACATGGATGGCAATGAGGTGCGTTTGTCGCCAATATCCTTGAAGACCTTCCAGACCATGAAGCACAGGAACAAGAAGTAAATGGCAGCCGACACTCCGGCGAGCACAATAAAGCTCATCGCCACCTTGGCACCCAGCGGCGTTGTCCAGATCGAGTAGAAGGGATTACGCAATTGCACGCCGCGCTCGCAAATGTCGAAGACAAAAAGCGAAATGCAACCCACAACCACGGCGGAGAGATGCTTCCAGTAGCGTGACCGTATGGTTGACTTGTTGGGCGAGTCCTGGATTAACATGTGCTCGCCGGCAAAGACTAGCCAGAAGGAAAGCAGCATGGCATAGAAGATGCCCTGGCGCACATCGCTCAGCAGCAGCATGTAGGGCATTTCCACGCCCAGGGTCAGATACTCCAGTGGCAAATTCAAAAAGCTGAGGGCACCGCCCAGATAAAGCAGCATGTACTCGAGCAGTGCCGGAGAACGTTGGAGTATATGCACGCGGCGCCAGAACCAGATCATAATACCCACCACAAATGGAAAGAGTATCGTCTTGAGCAGCAGCCAGACCTGGGTAAAGCCGCCGTTTTGATGTATAGCCGTGAGAGTGATATCGTGCATGTGGCCAAAATGGACATTTATCTGCTTGGGCGTGTCCATGGGAAAGCGCAAATTGAGCAGGTAGTAGCTGTGATGCAGTGCACCCAGCTCGAAGAGCGGAATTATGTCGCACGTGTAAAGCGTCTCCAAGAGACCCACATGTGAGGCATGGCAATCCAAGTAGCGTTGCTCCACACTATGGGCGTATAGCTTCCAGTCCTGGTCGGCATCGTTCTTGTTGCGATAGCCGAGACGCGTGTCAATGGTCAGTTGCAACTCCTTGGGTGGCTCTCGCAGCTCCGAGGATGAATCGTAGGCAATGTCCACTTGCAGCACGCCGATCAGGTTCTGCTGCCAACGCGTGTAGTCCAGCGCGCGATTGTCGCGTGGAAGCGGCATTTGGAACACGTAGACCAATTGATTGGCCATTTTCAAGGGATCCTGCTCTATTTCCGCATCCTGCACCGAGTTGCAGGCACCCTTTCCCCGCGAGTATAAGAACAAGCTGGTGTCGTTTTGCCGGCCAGGTATATCCCGGCACTTGATGCCCACCGCAGTCTGATGGCCGGCCGGCACAGGTGCGTAGAGGCCACCCATGAGGAAGCAGGCCACTTGACAGAGCATCAGACAACTGACCAATATGGACAGCTTGCGCCCGCTCAGGTTCTCCAGTATGGTGCCAGACATTTTCGCTTGTCAGGATTGTCGGTCCCTTTCGATCCAAGAGAGCGGTCCACTGCGCGTTATCTGTTTGTAATGTAAACAATATGGACTCGTTTTTGTTTAAGTTGCGCTATTAAATGAACTGGAACTGGAAACAAACAAAGCGGCGTTCGTATACAGAATGCCAGGGTTGCCACCAGGTGCCATTTTACAGTCTGACCAAAATATAAGATGCTTGGTATTGAAATAATTGTTTATTTAGCTTGGCTTAAGTGCTAGTTTTATTAAAAATAATTATAATTAAATTATTAAACTCAAAGATCACATTATTCGCAAAACGAATTATGTCAATGTTAACTTGCAATGTTATTAACAGAAAATATATCTGTTGACCAGTGGTGTCATTTTCGCTTTTTCCCTGCTAGATTTGGCTTTTGTTGTGTGTGATAGCGGTTTAATTTTGAATGTAGTGGGGAATTCTAGATTTTTTACCAATTTAAAGCAGTTTTTATAACCTAATCTCATTTGAAAAATTGGAAGAAGACTTTTGTTAGCATGTATGTAACAGGCAGATGGAGGCGTGGCAGACCCCTTCATCAGCATCAATAACCGAGTCGGTATAGCCAGAGCTCCAAAACCTGTAGACTCCAAACTTGGCATGAATATCCGTGTATAGTATAGAATGTCACGGTCCATTCGACCGATAATCGATAAATTCCTTTTTCCATAAATTTTACATTTATAGAGCTATCGACACAATATATTGTATATAATGTGTTGATTTCTCAAAATTCGTATAACATGCAGTTAAAAGCCGCTTAAATACTTAGTTATGTTAAGTATGGCAATTGGTACCTTCAACAACCACCACCTTGTTTATGTTTTACATGCGAATGTTACCAGATTGTTCAAAATGTTTAAATTTGGCAACAAACTCAAAATAAAATTTGTAAATAAAGCAAACCTGTTGATATTGTATTATATATCCCTGTTTTATATTGATCGTATTCAAAGTTTTTATATTTTCCAAAATTTTAGTATACCGTTAAAACCCCCCGTACACAGTAATGCTCCCTCGTTTGCTGCAATGGTGATAAAGTAATCAGCTGTTTTCCAATGTTTTGATAAGAATACTTTGCGAGAATGCAACGGGCATCTGTAAGAGATACAAACTGTGATTTTTGGATGAAATAACATAAATATATTTATACTTCTTGTAGCAGACGTGTCACTTACTTAGTCAGGCAACGAGGCAACTCTGCAGGAGCAGCAGATTTCAGAGCAGCTATCCTAAGGCGCAACAGAAATGGCGCACTTTTCCCTCTGTGCGAGTGGGTCTGCTCCTGGCTGGCACCGGGGCGATCTTCTACGATGGAATTGTCAATGAATTCACGTATTGTGGCTCTTCGTTACGGTTTGTGCGATCCGTGAAGACGGCCGTATTAATAGCCATGGACTACCTGTTGCTAAACGAAAACGATGCGGAATACGATAAGCAGATAAAGGCTGTGCACCAGAAGAGCGCCGATCGGTTATTGGAGACGTGTCTGTTGAATGGCGGCCTCTACATAAAGGTTGGCCAGGGATTTGCCGCCATTAATCACATACTTCCCGTTGAGTACATCAGCACGCTGTCCAAGCTGCAGGATGAATGTCTGCCGACCTCCAAGGCCGATGTTCAAAAAGTTTTCCGCTCCGATTTTGGTCAGTTGCCCGAGGAGATATACCAGGAGTTTGACTACAAGCCGGTGGCGGCTGCCAGCCTCGCCCAGGTGTTCAAGGCCCGGCTACACAGCGGGGAACAGGTGGCTGTCAAGGTGCAGTACAGCGATTTACAGAAGCGTTTCGTCAGCGACTTGGCAACTATAATCTTTCTGCAAGATCTGGTGGAAATGATATTTAAGGACTACAATTTCGGTTGGATCTTTCACGATTTGTACAATAATTTGGTACAAGAGCTTAATTTTGTTCAGGAGGGCCAAAACGCTGAACGCTGCGCCGAGGGTCTTCAGAATTTAAAATATGCGCGCGTGCCCAAAGTTTACTGGGTCCACACGAAGACCGTGAGTCGACTAATGGAATTTCAGCTATATATATAATCTCTTCTAACTTCTATATCTTCCATGAACTATCTTTTATTGTAGCGCGTGCTCACTTTGGAATGGATGGATGGTTATAAGATCAGCAACGTTGTAGACATTAAGAAGGAAAACTTGAGTCTAGCTGACGTTGACCAGAAGCTATTTACTATATTTTCCCATCAGATTTTTAGTACTGGATTTGTGCATGCGGATCCACATCCCGGCAACAGTGGGTAACAAGCAAAAGACATCGGTTATACGCAATTGGCTAAAACAATTATTTGTAGTTTTTGTGCGTAAAAACGAGAAAAATGGCAAAGCAGATATCATAATACTGGACCATGGACTCTACGAGGAGCTGCCGGCCAAGGTGCGTGGTCCACTCTGCGAGTTCTGGGAAGCTACCGTGCTGCGCGACGAGCCCAAAATGCAGACGGCCGCACGTAAAATTGGCGTTATCGAGCACATGAAATTCGCCGAGGTGCTCTTCCAGCAGCCCATAAGGTCGCACACGGGCGGTATACGCAGTAAACTGACCCAAGAGGATCTTGATCATATACAGAAAATAGCTCGGGAAAATTTTGATCGCATAATGAGCACGCTGAAGGAAATGCCGCGCAGTATGCTGTTTGTTGTGTAAGTTGGGCTGAAAATCTTTGGGTCATACAGTGTTTTCAGATATCTTAAATCATATAGATTCAGTATAAATGCAAAAAAAGTGACTATAGTATCCCTATCAGGTCACAGCCTTACGCAAAATTTGCGTCTATTTCTGCTTCATTGACTGGAGATCATTTCAAATCCTCCGCCACAACATAGTTTTTCTAGGAGGATCGACAGAACTTTGGCAGGACAAACACCGAGGTCCCAAAAGATCTATTTTTTAGTGGCCATAAAAACCCTATAGGGTCACAGCCTGAAGTACTATTTGTCTTTATTTCAACTTCCTTCACTGAAGATCTATTTTACGGGAGTTGATTTCAAATCCTCCTCCACACCCTAGTTTTTTTTAGCAAGCTCATTCTGTCCACATAAGTGGGACTCGAACCCACAGCCTCTTGTTTGGCGGGAGAGTGCGCTATCCATTGGTCCACCGAGGCTTTAGATGCAGTAAATTTCTACTAAATTTCATCTTTGATTCGCTTCTTCGCTTAGGATAAGCTTGCGAAATTATACGAACCGATTTCTGAAGGGTTTTCTTATATGGGACAATATATTGAATTTATTTCTAAATATATTCCTTTGTCCTTACAGCCGCAATTTAAATACTGTGCGCGCCATTGGCAATTTACACGGTGATGTGGTGAACCGGCCCCGTATCATGGCACGCTATGCCCAGGGCTGTCTTTTCAAGGACAGGGATAAGTCGCCAGTGCAGTATATTAGTTGGATTTGTCGTCGCGTCTATTTCGAGTACTGCATGTACCTAACCGCCTTCAAGATGCGTCTAGTAGACTTCTATTTAAATTTCTTGGTTCTCTTGGGACGTGCACCGGAATCGGCTAAAACACTAATGCAGGATATAATGCAATATGATCAGGAACAGTTACATTAACCACAATTGTATATATAGTAATTATTATAAATGGTTTGGATTGTACTCATTATATATTTATGTTTGATATTGTGTAAAGATTTATGTAATGCATTAAAACAATAGCTATAAGCCATATGGATTGGATTTCAAGGTGTTTCATAACTAAATTCCTATATAGGGTATACGAATTATTCATGTGCTGTCAACTATTTTGATTAAAATTTGATTATCATATTAAAAGTCACTCAAGATTCGAAACGTATTGGACATATCGCCGAACCAGCTAAAGGACATGTATTTTAATTAAATTGCAACACACCTTTCTCAAGGCTGGCGCTCCAAACAGGCATTGCTAACCAACATTCACTGCCACTTAGGAGCCCAAACAGAACAAATCAATATGGTCTTCAATTTTGGAAAATATTTCAAATATGGTCCATTTTGTATGCTCTATAAGGAAAAATATTACTAAATTTGTGTACCTCAAACATTCAATTATAATACAATAAGCACAAAGCAGAGTTTAGGTTTGTACGATTTATGTACATGCTTTGTGCTTATGTTGTTTGTGAGCATTTTTAAAGGGTATTCAGTTTGAATTTTGTTAAAAATCTCGTAGGCAAATCACGTATTTGGGCACTGAAATAGGCACAAATGGGCGTCAACAACTACATATTTCCGGTTGTGTGGGGCGCCATGGCAGGCTTCAACATGCCAAAATTCTTAGCGCCGAATCTCTGCACGATATGAGCAAATGATGTGGCCCCGCACCGCCGGCTAACACTTTCACTTATTCCACCAAACCAGACCTTACCATACCATACCATACCATACCATATATATGCATAATACATCAAGTGTATGGGGAGTATCGTGTGGTGCACACAGAACTAAATTCAATTCAATTTCATTTAAAGTTACTTTCGTTGACTGACAGACAAGCGAGCCAAGTCCTCTAACACCCAAGTCGAGTCCTACAATGGGCTCAAAAGGAAAACTAACAGTAAGAGATCAATATATTTTCGGATAGGTTTTCCCACACTTATCCAGAACAAGCGTTAAAAAGATTTCAAATTTTTTTGTAATCCAGCCAACGACATTTCTAAACCCTTTTGAAAAAAATACCAAATTCACTTAGTGCATGGAGGGAAGCGTGGTATACCCCTAAAAGTGGGATTCACTATGGTCGGGAAGATAAAAGAAATCGATTAGGTCATTTCCGTCTTTAGGTATACAAATTAGTCTCTGCGTTTTGAGCTATTATAAGGAAACACAAACTTTTTTTTGTAATCCGTCAATGCATTTGTCAGAACTAGTTTGATCGAGCAAGTCTATGATATAGTTAGCTTAGGTATTTCCTATATTATTCAAGCTATTGGCAAGTTATTTCATACATACTCAACTTCCTTTATTATTTATCGCTCTATCAAATTTCAAAAAGATCGAACTTCTATATTACAACAAAACTAAAAGTCGGATTTGCCCTTATTTCGCATTTTTTAGAAGTTATTGGATTGAAAGTATAACCATATCTAAGTTTTTTTTTGGTATCGCTCGCTCTAACAAATTTCAAAAGAATCGAGTTACTATATTGTATAGCTATCATATAATTAAAAGTCAGGTTTATCCATATTTTCAATGTTTTGCAAGCTATCGGATAAAAATAATATTCACAACTAATTTTTGTCTAATTCCTATCATTCCCCCAAATTTCAAAAGGATCGTTTTACTCATAATGCTGTCATTCTACCAATATTTGATTTTGCTCATGTTTCACATGTTTTTCAGGCAAGTTGGTTGAGAGAACTCACAATCCTAAGTTTTTTTTTACTATCTATCGCTCTACTTAATTTCAAAGGGACCGAACCACTATATGATATAGCTCCAAACAACTAAAAGTCGGTTTTATCCATATTTCACATTTCTTTCCAAATTAGTAGATGAAATTTGGCGCAGATTTCATAAGCTTTAGCGGATTTGAAATTCTAAGAGTATGAAATATCGCTCCAAGAAGTTCGTACAAATTCAAAAATTTTCATGAATTTTCCCCATTGTTTGGGTCGCAGTTCTTGTTGTTGCTGTTGTTGGACTCAGAACTAAATATGAAATTAAAAATCAACGCTGAAGTGTGAAAGGCCTGAAATGTCGGCTGTCTGGCTGCAGTCAGGCGAAACTAGCTCTAGACCCCAAGCTCTAGCTAGAACATAAAAGCCCTAAAAGCTGGAGCCAGCATTTGCAGACGAGTCGCGGAACGAACTAAAGGTCTCGAGCGGAAATCGAAATTACCAGAACGGAAAAGCGGAAAACGGTGTCTGCAATTAGCAATGAGCAATAAGGAGTTCATTCTGCAGGGCGGCACGCCCATAACCACTGAACTGGCAACGGTAACGGGTCCGCAGTGATCCTCGGCTCAAATCTGAATTGAAACCATTTCGACTTTTAGGAACTGCGAAAGCTCGTCTTTGGCACTGCAGCGATTCCCATGCGTGCCGAGTGGCTCCAGACGTCGTTTGTCTTTGGCGCCGCATCCAAGGATGAGTTGCCCTATGGCCTGCGTTCGCCGCGGAATGCCACGCGCGGCATGCTGTCCGTAGTGCAGGGTTTCATTGTCAAGTATCTGCTATTTTCCCGGAAAAACAACCGTGCAGGCTCCACAGCAGAGTGCGTACCGCCGAGTGCTTGGAGTTCCTACGGGAATTATTTTCTTTCTTCTCAGTCCTCTGCAGGCCACGCCGGATATGCAGCGAGATGCGCTCTTCAGCGCTTTGATTGAAATACTGCGCACCATTTCGGATAAGGGCAAGGTTACCATGGTGCTGCCCTCGGAGGATGAGGTGTTTGTGGATCACAGTGCCAGCTACTTTCACGACACTGTCACCGAAAAGGTCAGACAACTTATTGCATAATCTATTGATTGGTTTTTTAAGAGAGCACTAACCGATTATTGACTTTAATGGATTTATAAAGATTTTGAATATCTTTACCTTTAATCTTTTTTTCGATTTCCAGCTATATACCTTCACACTTTCCCCCAATGAGGAACTGGAACATTTTATGAAGCGAAATTTTAAATACGTAAGAAATTTGCTCAACCGAAATGATTCCATATTCGATTTGGTAATCATTTCTGTAGACCCAAGCTATACTTTGTACATATATTATATATTTCGATCAATTTGCCTAATGTACCTCTAAAAGTTTACAGAAGAGGAAACCCCGGGCACCCTGCTGTTTCTTTATAGCGCCGTACTCACACGCACGATGGGAAAGTAAGATTTCAGCCTTAGAGAGAGTGTGACTTTCTTTAGCTTTCCGACTGTCTATTGTCAATTATTTAATATATTTGATGAACGTAATATGATCTATTTCGATGTCATGCAGAGTGCGCACGGACTTGGATTCGACGAAGGGTTCTCCGTTGACCATGACCAACCATGAGGAGGGCTCCCTTATGATTGTCACGCTGTTATTGACGGGTCGTGCCACGCCCTATATACACAATGGCGTCATAAATGTGGGCGATGAGAACAGCTATGTGAATATCGTGCAAATCCCAATCAACAGATTTCAGATTTCTAGCAGATCTCATGCAATTTCAGGCAGTGCCGCAATATGGCGTACTAAAGCGTTGTATGATCGGATTGCTACTCTGGGACATAGAATCCTCCAGCGTGAGTACCCTTAAGGTCAGTTTGGTCTGAAAGTGTCTGTTAATGCTTCTCCTGCAGGCGGCTGTTAATCAATCTCGTCAACCGGGTTCGCGTCTGAAGACACCAAACTATCCCATTTGGATAACCAGCTGCACGGGTCACTATGGTGTTATCTTCAATCGGAATCCGGATCTGTTGCGCAACTATCATGCTGAATCGCGTTTCGATGTCAACTATTACAGCTGTTCGGGTCATCAGATACTGATGACCATCGATAATCGCACGTACAATGAGCAGGCATTGGTCATGTTGGAGCGACAACCAATCACGCCGGAGAGCACCTCGTTATCGGGCAAACAAGCCAAGGAGGAGCCAGGAGGAGGTGCTGCCGCCGGCGTGGGTGTGGCTGGCGCTAGCGGCGGTGCTGCTAGTGGCGCTAGCGCTGGCAACGATGCGGTCGCCAAGGAGGAGTCAATGCTCAACACGCCATTGCAGCGTTTGATTCATACCAAGTGGGAAGAGGCAACTATAAGCTTTCACGTGCAGCCATCGATGTTGAGTTATCTTTTTAGTACCACACAGTAGAACGAGAACAGCTAGTCCCAGACACCCAAAACTCTAACCTCGAATCCTAAACTTGCTTAAACAAGCGATCTAAACGATCCGTAAATGAACTCATTACAAACAGCTTAGGTTCCTAGAGGATAGGCCATAGCTATTGAATACTTTCCGTAGTAACTCATTGAAGCATGTCAGCTTGTTATGTTGTCTCTTGATCTATGATATAAATCGACTTTCTTGGCGAATGACCAATCTCTACGAATCCATAGCCTAACGTACGTACGTCGGTATCTGCACACAGCAGCAGGGTCCACAAGTAAGTTCCTAGTAGTCCAAAACAATACTTTTAGTTCCCTAGATGATTGCACAAAACCCAAACAAGAAGTCGGAACATGGAGTGCACATAGATTCCAAATACTAGTTACACACATTAAATCCTAAGCAAACTATCCTTATGAGTTCGTTTTTGCCTGAAATACCAGTAGTATATTTGGGAACCTTCTTTCGCCATACTGCGAAATACCAGTGTTAGCTTAGATTTATTCCGATTTATACTTGAGCATTACAATTTGCTTAAAATCTTACCAGATTTGATATCCATATAGCTTGTTAACTAAGAAATACTCTATAGCTACGATTAGTCAGGAAGTTTTCTAATTCTTAATTAATTACTATATATAATACCATATAATCTAGCTGTCTAGTGCCATAAATTGTATGCTTTATAGACGTAGTTGAAAACCTTGCACAACCATATATCCAGCACCTGGTACAATTCTCAAACTGCTGTCTCAGAGCTCTGCTCGATTTTTTGAAAAAAAAAAGGGTATTTGAAAAAGATACATTGCGATTCCAATACGAAGAATTTCAAAACAGCGATGGTAAATACACGTAAAATATTGCGAGTATCATGGAAAACTACAACAACAACGGGCAAATTTGTTGAAAAACTTTCCAGAATTTTTTACAAATCTGCTTGGACAAAATGTTACTGAGGCCTCTCTCTATATCCATCATGTGCGACTGCAGGAACTCGACGCGTTGAGGTTGCCGCCTGGAGCCACTAGATAATAAAACAAATATCAATATATTACTATATAGAAATATACACCAAATTGCTTTCCAAATTCTCAATTTCACTCGAATTCGTCACATGCAAAACATTAATTGTTAAATATTATATTATTTATGTTTAATCCAATAAATGTTCAGCATCTTAAATTACAATGGTTTTTTATGACGTTTCGGAAAGGTAAGCCGGGGTCTACATATAAGTTTTATGGAGTTTTTCTTTTATTTTTTTCATTTTTTTATATTGCACAGAAGCAAGCGTCGTAGTACTCTAAAAACAACGTCTAGAATATTATCACTCATCTATCAACTTGCTCATTTCCATCTGCTTTTCACCGTATGTGTAGAAACTAGATCTCTTTAAAGTTCTGATAATGCTCATTTGCCTAAGGCCCTTTTGTTCTAAGTCAGCAAATTTCCTTTGATCCCAAATATTTCCTGGAACTGGCAGGATCGAACTATTGTATCATTTACCTATCATATTACAATACAATCCAATTATTAAGGTTATTAAGAGATCGGGTGTTTGTTTTAGAAAGCTTTTTCAAGTCTTTAATCGAGATGGAAGTTACAGCCTTTTCATTTTGAAACCAGTTTACTCCCAGGTACCATTATCTAGGCCTCATGAAGGCTGGAAAGGATATGTTGGAAGATGCTTAAGGGTTAGCCTGTCCTCAGAATCTACGTTAAAAGTCCAAACCTATTTTTTTGTATCTGAATTCGCAATATCTTTTGATGTTTGAAAGTCCAAACTTTATTTATTTTTATCGAATTTGATTTGATTCAATGTATAAAACAGACATATAGCTTGAAACTTTCCATATAAAGCATTATTTTCCCAGTTTTCAATAATAAATATCGAGAAATTAGGGACACTATTTTTTCATTATTCAGATATACCCACTTCTGAGTCTTAAAAAGCCTTTGAAAGGGATATGAGGGATTATACTATAAATATATTTTACATAGAACACATTTTGGGAAATTTTTTTTAAATTTATAAATATTTTTGAAAAAATAAACCATTTATAGTTTTATGGTAATAAATTTATTTTGTTTCATAAAAATGATTGAAGTTTCTTGTCGTTAATCAGTTTTGAAACAGTTTCGTTTTATTTATATGGTGTTTTTATTTATTATTGTTAAATTATGTTGTATTTCCTTTTGTTTGTTATTTGGTTGAATAAGAGAATTGTTTAGTCGTTAGTGTAGATTGGATTTGTAATTCGGTTTTGAAATAGTTGAGAATAGTTTGTGTAATATTAATATAAGAATATTTTTAGTTTGTTTGCCATAACAATTCACAATTCACGAAAATTTTTACCCTTGAGATTAGTTAATAATTCTTTCTGTATATTTAAAGATTTCGCAAGTTCCTAACTAATATCGTTAATACTCGTACATAAATACTTAATAAATATATATATATTTAATATATTGTAGTATATGGACTATGCGTAGATGTATAAATTGTAGAAATCTTTTCATACATAATACCATTTTATCAGCTTGTACGGAATTTACTTAGTTTAGTTTAGTTTAGATTGTATTTACATAAAACTGTTGTCAGTTGCTTTGTGTTTTTTGGGCACAATATTCTATAATGTAAAATCATTTTGGAAATTCGGATATTCTGTTGCTATTTATGCCAATTTTTATAATTGATTTCCATCAGCAAGACCATTATCTTTAAATGTGTTGTTGGCTTTTCGGTAATTTCCCAAACTGTTCAATTGCCATAGCCCTCGGTATCAGTTGGCACGCGATGGAAGGTCCCGCGAGGGCTCAGACCATGTGACCGAGCTCTGCTTTATCTATAACTCGGTCTGACTGACTCTCTGGCTGTCTGTCTGTTTGTCGGTCTGTCGGTCTGACAGTATGTCTGTCTTCCTGTCGGTCTGCCTGTGTTTGTCAATGGTTGCGGCCCACATTTTGTTTGCATTTCGAATGGCTTTGGCTCCGGCTCTGGCTATATAAATAAATACTTAGCCCCGACAGCTCGTAATCAAGTATGTGCTGGGGCCTTGAACTATTGCCATAAATTTGGTAATTTGTGTAGAAAATCATATCAGGATCAAAACGTGGCATGAACCAGTTGAGAATTGTTAACAAAAATCGTGAAAATTGTGCAACCAAATTATATATTTTAGGAACAAAAACCATAGCTATATAATTTGTATTGAGTCACTTTTAGGAATTATCAAAACTTTGTCTTTTGTAAACAACTTAAATCGAGTAGGGGCTTAATTCAAATATTGCAAATATATATATATATATACAAAATAGATACAGGATCAAATATAACTATATGCTCTAGAATATATATATTATAAGATCTGTCTTATACAATATCATTTTTTGTGCAAATTTTTTTGCCGGCTTTGGGGTCAAACGGTGCTGGCCAAGATTACAAATATCGTAGAAACTTGTGCGCTTAGAGCCTAACTATGTTACGTTCATATGTATCGGAATCTGCAGGCCTTGCTAACTTTAGCTTGTAGAAAGAGAGTGGAGAGAGAAAGGACTTAAACACAAGATTGTACCTGTACAACTGGTTAAAGTCTCGGACACTTTGTGAGCTCACTCGCTGCTTACATAATATCGTATCGTATCGCATTATGCCTAACTAACTAAACTAGTGCCTAACTACGGCTGACTGGCTCCAACTGCCCCCTCTATGGGCGCACCAGTAGCTTCTCTATAAACACCAGATTCGTATTGCCATAGCGCGTCTTGTTGAGCGCCTGTGCGGCCGGATTCTTTTTCGTCTGAGTGTGCCAGGTGAGTATCTGTGAATAGTTGGTTAGATTATGACATGATATGATGATAATTAAAATACTGTCCCACCTCTCTGCAATTATCGGCTAGCAGTTCGATTTCGCTGTTATCCAACGGCGCCAAGCTGCGCAGAAAGCCATCCTCCTCGTAGCCAGGCTTGAAGGGCATCTTGGCCTTGGGTCGCTCGTGCAGGAACTTCACACTGACAGCAAACCCAGCCATGTCCACCGGATACTTGCGACCGCCAATCCAGCCATCATAGTAGCCATCCAGTTTGCCATTGCGTATAATGGGACTGCTGACGCCGGTCTTGGTGACCAAACCCACTGGCCACATGGACACCTTTCGGGTGTAGCGCATCTGTTGAAGACCATACCAAATGGGTAAGATTATTTGGTAAGGATACGCTGTGGTTAGTTACCTGTTCAAATATGTTAATATCATAGGTATTATCATCGTCAGCGAAGTAGAGCACCCCCTCGGTGGCATTGGCACGCAGGTAATCGAGTCCACGATTCCGATTGGAGACACCGCGGGGCTTGGCCTTCTTGGTGAGCTTGTACTGCTCCGGCATGGGCGCTATTAAAGTAAAGCTCATTAAAATAACGCTCGAAATGGACACAGAACATGTCAGTTATCGGGTAGACTCACCCACAAGGTACTCGTACGGCACGCCAATGCGATCCAACGTCTGGCCCACCAAGGGGTTCGTCTTATTGGCATCCTCAATGACCAGCCAGAGCAGATTGACAACGTGCTTTAGCGTATAGCCGAGCCGTGTTAATTCCGCCAACTGTTCCGGGCGCCGATAAGTGGGCGTTATGATGTACAAAGGCGGCTAGGGTGGGGGAGATACGGAGACAGGGTGAAAGAGAGAATTATAGCTGAGCCTTGAGTATTAATTAATGCCATAAAATGCTTATACCCTATGGTTGTGTGTGCGTTGGGCGGCTGTTCTTAGTTTTATGACCAATTATGCAAATTAATCCGGAGCCAAGCAGTTCGCTAGTTGCGCTACGGTTCGACCGGGCTTAGCGTGTCCGTGGACATTGGCCACCACCAGTTGGGCTACTCATTGTTCCGAGTACTTTAAAGAGCCCATTGAAATGACACTCACACTCGTTCGACAGACAGACGGACAGACGGACGGATAGATGCATTCGTGCGGGCGTAGAAAATTGCCCATTGTTGACACACAAAACTAACTGCATTCAAATTTATTTTTGCAAAATCAACATTCAAATAAATAAAAGCCAGTGAAGCAGAGAAATGCAAATTTAAATAAAAAACTTACAACAAATTTAATGTCATTGAAAGAAAGAATACATTCGCCCGATACCCTTTACTCAGTTTTCGAAAATCTCGAATTATATTTACATTTTGTTGTCATTATATCAACAATGTAGAAAAAGGAACTAATAACTACACTAAATAGATTTTTTCCTATCAAGCATAAAACTAAGAAAAGGAAAAGTTTAGATTGGAAATCGTTTCCAATAAAAGTTAGAAATCGACTGAAAATTAAGCCATACCAAATTTGAAAAAGTGCCTCAAAATAGTTTTCAACTAAATCTTATTGTAATCGAAGTTTTAGCATGCATTTCTTAAACTGAACAGGATAACCCAAATAACTCAAGTTCTTTACTTCGCTAACTAAAAATTTGGAATTTGTTCAACAAAATGTCCTAATTGTCTGTGATGCTGTGAAACTTACAAAAAATGTAGGGAATTTTTATTAAATAATAATTTTTTAAATAAATTTTGCTATTATTTTTACAATTTTCATAAATAACAAATTGTAATGTATATTAAAAAAAAATATTATTATTATTATATGGCCATAACAACCCTTTCGGGTCAAAACCTGAAGCCCTATTTTCCTCTTTTTCAGCTTCC
>JBANCY010000779.1:0-20306 GCA_037040045.1 Phorticella flavipennis | reverse complement strand
AGGGGGGTGCGATTTTTGTGTTTGGGAAAGGGTTGTGCACTTTGTGCGCGCTCGCGCACACACACACACACACACACACACACACACACACACACACACACACACACACACACACACATGCAGCTATGCAGCTCTCTCGCTCTCTCGCTTCGCCCTGCACTTGCACCCGCTGCCCGAGGAGCGACAACAGCAACAACAACAACACAATCAAAAACTCATTCGGCTACTTTTGGGTGCACACGCCCCCACACGACAGCCCCCGACAGCCCCCGATGCTCTCTCTGCCGCGCGCTCTCTTAAACAACAACAACAACAATTCTAATAAGAAAAAAAAGCGTGCAGCTTCTGCCGTAGTCGCTGCTTTTTGCGACAATATTGCAACGACGACGTTAACGTTGACGCTGACGTCGACAGCGGCAGCGCGCGCTGCCCAAGCGTTTCGGGCTTCGACCAATGACACTCGACGACAATATTAAAGAACGACACACACACACACACACACACAGACACAGGGGCAAACGACACGCAAAAAAACGAAATGTCGTCGGCGTCGTCGGCGACGTCGTGTGGCCGTTGGCCATTGGTTTAGGGCCTCAGCCGCAGGGTGCGGGGGGTGGCAAGGAAAGGAAGCACGACGAAACGGAAAAAAAATTACGCAGGCCACACACTAGCTTAAGGCGACGCTGACGCTGACGCCGACGTCGACGTCGCTGTCGCCAACGACTATGTAATCCAATCGAAACGGGTACAAACACACACACACACACACACGCACGGCATAGAGTGGGAGGCAGAATAAAAAACGAACGCAATTCGAAACGGGGAAACCAATCCAAGAGGACGCACGAAATGACGAAGCAGAAAGACCAAAAGGCGACAACAACAACAACAACGACACACAGCGACAACGACAAGCGACAAAACGAAACGACGTGCGACACTTGTGTATGTGTGTGTGTGTGTGTGTGGGAGAGAGAGAGAGAGAGAGAGCACAAGAATGCAAGCAGTGCAGCAAGCAGAGCGTGTGTTGTCCTGGCCACAGCAGCAGCGACTGCGGCAGCGACTGAGGCGGTGGCAGAGGCGACCAACCGCCCGACCAAGCGACCGACCGAACGACCAACCGACCGGGCGACCCAAACGACCCCTACGACTCAGCTCAGCCAGTGGCGACACTTTGCCAGGGTAGTCACACACACACACACACATATATATATATACATATATAACAAGGCGTTGACTATGTACGAAGCACGTTAAAAAAACCCGCAAATGTTTGCATGCGGCGCAGGGGCGGGGGTGGTTTAGCCATATACCCTGCACTACCCTGCATCACCCTACACTACCCTATACACCCCTTTATACCCTGCAAATAGTTGGCAGGAAAAGAACCAAAAATGGGCAGCACTTGTGGGCGATTAATCGCGCACAATTTGGGAGTCCAAAGCAATAGTTTGGCGACAAAAAGCTAAAACGTTTGACGCTATTCTCAGCGTATTTTTGGCCATTTTTTCTGGCTATAATTTCGACAACATTCTAGCGTTTTTTTTTTCGTTCAAATTTTAGCGACAAATGGGCAGCACTTAGGGGGTGATTAATCGCCCACAATTTGGGTGCTCAATGCCATAGTTTGGCGACAAAAAGCTAAAACGTTTGACGCTACTCTTAGCGTATTTTTGACCATAATTTTAACAAAACACGCGTTTTTTTTGTGTTCAAATTTTAGCAACAAAAATCTACATTTTCATAGCTACAAAAGCTAAGACGTCTAAAGCTATTCTTAACGTAAATTTAGCCATTTTTTCTGACTATAATTTTGACAAATTCTAGCAATTTTTTATATTGATTTAGCCATTTTGAATCAGGCACAATTTGGGTTCAAAGTCATAGTTTGGCGACAAAATTGACGCCAGAAAAAAGCTAACTGAATGTCTGAATCATTTTTAGCGTGAAATTTACTAGAATCAAGCAATATTTTTAATTGACACTTTAGCGACATTTGCCATTTTTAGCGTGAATTTAGCCATTTTTAATCAGTCACAATTTGTGCTCAAAGCCATAGTTTGGTGATAAAATTGACATAAGACAAAAGCTAAGACGCTTAACGTTATTTTTTAGCGTATATACGCCAAATATTTGGCCATTTTTTCTGGCAAATTCTACTGCATTTTCATTTCTACTTTTGTACGAAAATTTTTAAGCAATTTTAATCATATTTTTAGCGTGAATTTAGTCATTTTTAATCAGTCAAAATTTTGACTCAGGGCCATAGTTTGCTGAAAGAAACTAAGACGTCTAAAGCTATTCTTAGCGTAAATTTGGCTATAATTTTGACAAGATTTTAGAAATTTTTGATATTGATATTTTGGCCATATTGTTACCGATTTTACTCCATTTTTCAATCAAAACTTTTGTAAGAAAATTTCTATTTAATTTTAATCAAATTTTTTGCGAGAATTTGACTATTGTTAAGCTGGCTTCGGGGGCCTCCGTGGTCCAGTGGATAGCGCACTGTCCCGCTAAACAAGAGGTACGAGGTTCGAGTCCCGCTCAGGCCTTTAGGCATGACCCTCCTAGAAAAACTAGGTTGTGGCGTCCACATAAAAATGTTCTTCAGTGAAGGAGGCAGAAATAGAGGAAAATAGATCTTCAAGTTTTGACCCGAAAGGGTTGTTATGGCCATATAATAATAATAATAATAATAAACTGGAACAATTTTACTCCAAATCTGCAGTTTGGCGACAAAATGGACTCTAGAATAAAGCTAAGACGTTTAACACAATTCTAAACGCGAATTTGGTTAAATTTTTTGGCTATAATTTGGACGACATTCTAGCGTTTATTTATGTTAATATTTTAGCCATATTTTGCAAATTCTACTGAATATTTATAGCTTTAATTTTGAAGGAAAATCAAATCAGTTCTAACCCGTTTTTAGCGTGAATTTGGCCGTTTTTAAACAGGCACAATTTGGGTCCAAAGCAGTAGTTTGGCGACAGAAATACACGCTAAAATCACTAATTCTGGCACTATTTCTGGCTATATTATCCTCGGGATTTTAACGAGAATCTCACAATTTTTTTGTACTGAAATTTTAGGGATATTTTAAAACGCTTTAAGAAACATTTCTAAGAAATTTTAATACAACTTTTGGCGGCAAAATGGCCATTTTTTCGGGCTATAATATCGCCGGTATTTCGGTATCTAGAAATTTTTTGGATATTGAAACTTTAACAAGGAGATTATTTTCACTTTTTGATGACAATTTGAAGATGATTTTACTAGAAAAAGCTAAAAATGTAGCTAATGAAATTTGAACAATTTTGCTACAAATTGTTCGGAAAAGCTAAAGTTTTCAGCTATATTTTGCAAATTTTCTTAGCTCATAAAACTTGAGTATAACTTATAAAGTAATTTAGCTATTAATTGAACTATTTTTTGGTTAATTTCTTAGCGCTAATTTATCTATTTTGTCCATATTCTAGCGATATTTTGTTGTCAATATTTTAGTTTCGACAGAGACAATAATTTGGCTAATAAGTTGACAACTGTCAAATTTAATTTTGACGTTAATTGGCTAAAAAAAACTGGTTTTTATTTTTGAAAGCTAAAAGTAAAAAAAATTTCGACATCAAACCATTTAATTGCTGTTGGTTTTGGGAGACAATTTGCATAAGATAAAAAGCTAAATACAAAAGTCGCTAAAGCTAAGTTGATTTGGCTTTAAATTAAGTCGAAATATTTCTGCAGGAAAAGAAAATAGCCAAATTTTAGCTAATTTTTGATTTGGTTTTTAAGAAGACTTTAAGAAAAGCCTTTAGCGGCTATTTGGCAGTAGTTTGGCTCGATTTTAGCTAAGAACTTCACAATAGCTAAGATGTTTTGGCTTGATATTACAGCGAAAAAACACTCTTAGCGTTATTTTTGAAAATCGTAGCTAATATTTGGCTTGATAGAGGAACTATTTAGGCTGAATTCATAGCCAAGAACTTGGCTGTATTTTAGCGTTTTTCTTTTCTAAATTTTGGCGTGAAAATAAGTAGAAAATGTTTTTTTTTTTGAAAGAAAACTTTTTAGCGTCTATTTGGGTATTCCTGGTTTAGAACTTAGCTTCGATTTGGCCCTGAAATTGGCTATATTTGAGTTTTGTCTATAAAACGATTGGTTGGAAAACAAATTGGTCAAAATTTGCTTCAAAAAGCGCAAAAACTAGCCATATTTTAGCTGCTTTCTCGAGTCCCCCAGAAAGCTTTGCAAATCACAAATTTTCAATCCCAAAATTTGAAATTTTTTTAGCGTTTTTCCGTATTGAACTGAAGCGAGGTCAGTTCTATGTTTGTTGGCTACTGCGAGGGCAGTTTCAAAACTTTGAGGTTCGTTTTTCGAAGAACTGCGAGGGCAGTTTGATAGATTCTCGAAGGGACCAGCGGCTGAGACGCTGATGTTTGTGGTTTTTGAAAAGAGCGAGGGCAGTTTGATACAGTTAGCGACAGAGCGAGGGCAATTCAAACACTTTAAAGTTGCTGTTTGATGTTTAAAAAAGGTGCGAGGGCAGTTTGATGCAGTTCGCGGCAGAGCGAGCACTTGAAAGTTGATTCTGAAGATACCAAAAACTGCGAGGGCAGTCTTTAGCGTTATATTTTAGCCGAGAGCATCATAGCGAGGGCAGCTTGAAGTGCATCGAAGGCTGATGTTTGCTCTATTCCAATGTGCGAGGGTGGTTTGATACAGTTCGCGGCAGAGCGAGAGCAGTTTGGAGTCCTTCAAATGTCTGTTACTTTCAATGTTTGCGAGGGCAGTTCGATGGAGTTTGCGGCAGAGATCTGCATTTATAATATTGATATTGTTGGGCGAGGGCAGTTTGAAACGTTTTTGGTAGAGCGAGGGCAGTTTGGAGCACTTTTAAAGTTGATATTTGTTGTTTGAGGGAGTGCGAGGGCAGTTTCGCGGCAGACGAATGATATTGATACGGGTTTTATAGGGTGCGAGGGCGGTTTGATAGAGTTTTGTGTAGTTTTGAGCACTTTAAAGTTGATATTTGTTGTTTGAGGAAGTGCGAGGGCAGCTTAGACAGTTTGTTCTGGCCACAGCATCGGGGCGAGGGTAGTTTGAAGCACTTTAGAGTTGATATTTGTTGTTTTTTAAGGAAGTGCGAGGGTTGCACTTGGCATTGCGAGGGCAGTTTGATACACTTGCATTTTGCTTGTTTAAAAACACAAATTTCGACACGGTAAAAAAAAACGTAAATAAAGAAATTAACGTAAAATTTTTTAATGTTTTTTCTGCTGCTTTTTTAGCTTTTTTAAGACTTTTTTTTAGATTTTTTTTTTAGCAATTTTCATGGATTTTGTTTTAGCGACGGCAAAAACAAAAACGCGCGCGCGCAGCAACAACAACAACAACGACAACGGGAAACAACAACAAGAAACGGGCGAAAAAAATACGAAAAAAATGAAACGGTTGAAGAAGAAGCAGAAGAAGAAGAAGAAGAGGAAGAAGAAGCAGGAGAAGAAGAAGAGGAAGCAGAAGAAGCAGCAGAAGACGACAGAAAACACAACAGAACAGAACAACATACACAAAACGACAATCGCAACGACAGCGACTGCGACTGCGACAAGGCGACGACTGCGCGACAAAAAGGCGACGGCAACGACGACGACGACAGCGACGGCGGCGGCAGCAGCGCAGCCCGCAGCGACACACACACACACACACACACGCTGCAGTCGTAGTCGTAGCCGCAGCGGCGGCGGCGGCGGCGACGTCGGCGACAACAACCGAAAACGCGACAGAGAGAGCGTGAGAGAGAGAGAGAGGGAGGGAGGAAGAGGGAGCGAGCGAGACGGAGCGATGGCGGGGACAACGATTACCGTTTCGATTGCGATTGCGATGCGATTGCGATGGCGTTGGCGCTGGCGATGCGGCGGCGGCAAGTCGACTTTACGGTTTGAAATCACAACCGGGCAACGCCGCTGTCGCCGCTGCCCAGGCGGCCAAGGCGCTGCGCAGTCGACGGCGCTGCCGCGGTCGGCGTCGCGCTGCCGGCAGTGGACAGTGTTGTTTGAGGGAGACGGGGAGAGCCGCAACTAGCCCAAAATAAATACGCAGCACACACACACACACACACACACACACATTACGCTCTCTCACACACACACACACACACTGCTCGCACGGCCTCTGTTGGCTAGCAAACTGCTTGCACACACACACACACACACACACACACACACACACACCGCAAATGTCCATTCGCTTCTGTGCGTAGCATATTGCTTGCTCCCTCACTCTCTTGCTCACGCCCAGCCCATGAGCAACAAAACACATACACACACACACACACACACACACACACACACACATGCACACACATAGAGAGAGCGCGCGCTCTCTTTGAGCGTCGCAGCAGCCGTCGCGGCAGCAGCACAGAGAGCCTAAGCAAAGCAAGCAGTTCCCACGTTCGCTCTTAAGTCAGTCAGCTGCCAATTGCAGCGCTCTCTTCGTGCGTTTCTCTCGCTCTTTCGACTGGCTTTGAGTGCACCCTGCAATCCAATTGGACAAGTGCATGGGGCATTTGAGGTGCAGCTTATCGATTGACCATAAGATCAGCTGATGAAAGCTCATGTTATCGATTAATCGATAATTTATAAAAAAATATTTGTTCCATGTTATCGAGGCAAAACAAAATCGATTAGCAAGTTGTTCTATGTGTGCGGGTAATCGATTATTTACAAAAAAATTTTCTTTGCAGTTTAGCTATTAATCGAATGTTTTGTTTCTGCTGATGAAAGCTCATTATCGATTAATCGATAATAAATAAGCAACTAACTTTTGTAGATAAATTATCTTTGTAACAGCCCATCGATTAATCATAAAATCAATTCTCATATTACTCCGTGTGTGCTTATACTAGGTCATGTTATCGATTAATCGATAATTTACAAGTATTAGTTTCGAACTGCAACGTTTTGTGTGTATTGTTGAAATGTCATGTTATCAATTGCAATTTATCGATTAATTATTGAATTGATTGTGATATTTCGTGTGTGCTGTTAAGAGCTCATGCTATAAACTAATCGATCATTTATAATTAAATCGATTGCCATGCTGTTTTGTGCGTGTTGATTTCCGCTTACCGCTTGTTGCCGATTAATCGAATAATAACAATAAATAGCTTTTTTTTACTCTAAAACCCTATTACGAAAATTCCACTTTACACCACACAAATCATAGATTATCGATTAGTTCTAATACAAGGTTAGTGCCACGGTAGAAACTATTGCTATCGATTAATCGAATAATAAATTTAATCAATTGAAGTTTTCTTTTAATAAAAACATTAAAAATATTTCTCTTTACTCCAGAATACAGCATATACAGAAGTCGCATATTATCGATTAATTTTCATAAATCGTACTGCGTTAATTGATTGTTTTTATCGATAAATCGATTGAATATAATATATTTTCAAAACTCGTTGAAATTGTATATAATAAGTGCTATCGACAATCGATAGTTGTACAAAAAATATACAATTATCTTTCGATTACAACATCAATTCTCTAGTTAAAATCTATCGATTTTCTTATAAGCCTCAAACTTAGCTTCTCAGCCTGGTGTAGGGTATGTCGCAGTCGTTGTGGCCGCTTCGAAATGCAGCAAATGGCGATTGATGCTGATTGCGCCTTGAGAGAAGTTCACGATGTTCCGGAAGGGGGGAGGATTGGAGGGGAGGACACTGAACACTGCGTGTGTGTGACGAATGGGCCCTATGGGCTGAGGGGGAGGTCCGGGGGGTGGACGAATCAAGTGTGCGCTAATGAAATAATTAATTACGATCCGAAGGAGCCCCCATCCCCCTCCATCTCTCCACGAGTTGACCAACAACCCGTCAAGTGACCAAAAGGGTGACCCAATCACACGGGGAGAACGGGGAGGACGAAAGGGAGTTGCCCATTTTTTGGATCAGAAGAGTCTGTGGCTATCTATTTATATATCTCCTTGGGCCACATTTGAGATGTGGCCAACTTTTCAAAATAATATATCGATAAATTATCGATTAAGTCTTTAATGTGTGCAAAAACTGACAATAAATCGAAAAAAAATCGTTAAATATATTTTTATATTATCAGCAACTCACAACCACAATTATATTTGGCGTGTCCAAAAACAACCGATAATTTATCGAACATTTCTTTTGAAATGTTTTTGGTAACCCAAAGCTAATTATATCCACAATATTGTATCTCATTAGCTTATCAACATCTGTTGTCTTATCGATATATTATCGATAAATTGCATTGTTGTTCTTGCTACAACTCAGAAGCCTCCTTGGTGTTTCGATAAACTATCGAAAACAGTCTTTGGAATCTTTTTTTGCAACTAAAAGCTGCGTATGCCATATATGACTCACATTAATTGATTCGATTAATCGATAAATTATCGAATTATTAAATTACAATTAAAATTCAGAAGTTTCACTAAGCTACCAATAAGTTATCGAAATAATATTGATTATAAATTTACAGTGCATATATCAATCGATAACAATTATCACGTGTTTTTCTCTTGTAGCCATGGCTCTATTTTTGTAGTTCCAATAATTTGTCAACAGCCATGCATCAATTTGGATAAGAATAAGGATGTGTTGTTCTGGTACTAAAAGTAAATTGTGGGTCTATTTGTGTATGCCAATCGATAACAGTTAACATTTTTTTTCGAAACTTTTCAATAGGTTCAGTTCTATATAGTGAAAGTTTTTATAATCTTAACTTTAATTGATAAACTAAGTGAACAAATTATCGATAAGTTAATCGATAATGAGGGCCTCGGTGGAAGAGTCGATAGTGCACTGTCCCGACCAAACAAGAAATGTGGGCTCGAGTCCCGCTTATGTCGATAGGCATGACTCTCCTAAGGAGAAACTAGGTTGTGGCGTAGGATTTGAAATTCACCCGGTTCGAAACGTTCTTGAGTGATGGAAAAAGAAATAAAGGAAAATAGTGCTTCAGGCTGTGAACCGATGGGGTTGTTATGGCCAAACATTTAAAAATAATACTTTTTTTTTGTTTGTATTATTCTCAGAATAGATTTATTTATATGCCCAAATTCAATTGGAAAATTAGGGGTTTATATGCCTGAACGTATTTGGTTTTTGAACTATCGAACTGGGGCTTAAATGGGTTGAATAACATAATTCGATAGTTCTACATAAGATCTTCAGAAAATTAAATAGGCGGCGACAGAGCAGCAGTTATGACATTCAAGTTGTCTTGATAATATGCCCAAAACATAGCTCTATTATGGACTTGGGAGCACTATCATTTCACGACAGTCTTTAGAGGTGTTTTAAAGGGGCTTTTAATGGGTCAAATAAGCACTGTCAGATGTTAGGAATGTTTTTAGTAAACGATTATTCAATCGTTAATATTTGAGGAAAATTGGCAATTTTTGGCTTTAATTTTTGGCGTTTTTTTTTGGGATTTACTTTAAAGATATAAATATAGGGGGCTCGGTGGACCAGTGTATAGCGCACAGTCCTTTCAAACAAGTGGTGTGGGTTCGAGTCCCGCTTATGTCGATAGGCATAATCCTGCTAGAAAAATTAGATTGTGACGTAGGACTTGAAATGCACCCATGTAAAAAAAGTTCTTCTATAAAGGAAGCTGAAATGAGGGAAAAATAGTGCTTCAGGCTGTGACCCGATAGGGTTTCCTATGGGTATAATAATAACAATAATGGGCACATCCGCATACTACGGTTCTTAGTGAATGGGTCTTTCAATGGGTCTAATATGAACTTCGAGCTTTGAGACATTTAGGTTAGGTTTTAAGGCAAACGATTGAAGATCTTTTGGAGAAATTTGGCTATTTTTGGCGTTTTTTTAAGGATGTATTTTAGAGATATATTATATATAACAATATAGTATATATAGCTTATATCTATGTCTTATAGGAACTTCTGTCAACAGGAAGATTCCAGTTTCAGCGGTTTTTTTTTAGCCTTTTTATCGCTAGTTCTAGCTCTTGGGTACCGTTAGTTAGCTAGTTGGAAGTGTTGTTGTTGTTGTAGTTGTTGTCGCAGCAGAGACAAAACACACACACACACACACACACACACACACACACACACACACACACACACACACAGACACAGGGGAGAGAGGAGATAGCCATAGAGCAGCGCTCCTTTTCCCACACGCACGCAACGACAACAACAACGACAACAACAACAACGACAACAACAACGACAACAACAACGACAACGGCCAGCCAATGGGTGCCCCTTGATGAGTGCCGAGTGGTCGCCCCCTACCCCCCTATCCCCCGCCCAACCGCTCGGGGCATGTGACACACTGAAAATGTGTCGCCGGCGCAGTCTCTGCCTCTGCCTCTGCCGCTGCCGCTGCCTCAACCTCTGTCGCTGCACTGCTTGGGCCAGTTGGTCCCCCCCCCCTCCCCGTCCCGCTTGCACACAGCCTGCCCCGCAATGCGCGGGAAGAGGCAGACAGCATGGGTCGGTCGGGCGAGAGGCGAGAGCGAGGCGGATGGCCGCGCGCATGGCTCGGCGCAGACGGGTGCGCGCGCGAGTGCGAGCGAGCAGGCACTAGTGGGCCAAGCGACTGGCGCAGCGCTTTCTCGCTCGCACGCACGGCGCGAGTCGATAAAGCAGTTGGCCCTGTGTGTGTGTGTGTGTGTGCGTGTGTGTGGTTGGTACGGTAGAGGGAGGAGGGTTGGGGGGGGAGGGCAGGTCGTGAATTGGGCGGGGGGAAGTGTAACGAAAGTGCGACAATTGCAAACGTGTCAAAACATGTTTGATTTTGGGCAAAAAAACTGTGTGTGTGTGTGTGTGGTGTGTGTGGTGTGTGTGTGTGTGTTGTGTGTTTGTAATTGGCCTGAACATTTTGGGCGCTTTTAAGGCCTATGGCAATGTTGTTGTTGTTTGTTGTTGTCGTTGTTGTTCTTGTTGTTGTCGTTGCTGCTGTCGTTGTTGCTGTTTGGAATGTTGTTGTTGTCGTTATTGTTGTATTTGTTGTTAGTTTTTGTTGTTGCCATTGTTGTTGTCGTTATTGTTCTTGTTGTTATTGTTGTTGTTGTTATTGTTGTTGTTGTCGTCGTTGTTGTTGAGTGTTGTTGTTGGTGTTGTTGTTGGCTATTGTTGTTGGTTGTTGTTGTTAGTGTAGTCGTTGTTTTTGATGTTGTTGTTGTCGTTTCTGTTGATGCTGTCGTTGTGGGTTGTTGCAGTGGGTTGTTGTTGTCGTTGTTGCAGTCGTTTGTTTCTGTTGTTGTTATTGTTGTCATCGCTGTTGTTGGCTGTCGTTGTTTGTGTTGTTGTCATAGTTATTGTTGGCTGTCGCTGTTGTTGTCGTTGTTGTTGTTGTTGCTGTTGTCGTTGTTGTTGGTTGTTGCTGTTGGTTGTTGCTGTTGGTTGTTGCTGTTGGTGGTTGTTGTTGGTGTTGTCGTTGTTTTTGTTGTTGTTGTTGTCGTTGTTTCTGTTGATGTTGTTGCCCTTCTTGTTATTGTCGTTGTTGTTGTTGTGGTTGTTATTGTTGTTTCTGTTGTTGTTGTTGTTGTTGTCATTGCTGTTGTTGGCTGTCGTTGTTTGTGTTGTTGCCACAGTTGTTGTTGTCGTTGTTGTCGATGTTGTTGTTGTTGTTGTAGTGTGGGAGCGTCGTGGTTTTTGTGAGCCAATCTGAAGGTCGTCAAGTCCAGGCACGAAACACACACACACACACACACACACACAACACACACACACACACAGACAGCTCTCTTTTGGCCAAGGATGGTAAAACCGGTTCGGAAAGATGATTATTGCACTTGAGAGCTTTTTGTTGTTGTATTTGTTGTTATTGTTATTATTATTGTTGTTGTTGTTCTTCTTCTTGTTGTTGTTCTTGTTGTTGTTGTTTTTATTGCGCGAAAAGTGCAAAAAGAAGAAGAAGAAGAAACAAAAACCGCTCAAAGATTTTGCAAATTATTTCGACTTAGCGACAATTTTGAAAAAAAAACACCTCATAATAAATTCTTATTAGACCCAGACCGTTAATACCCTGTAAATTTAAGAGATCAATTAACGACCTTCAGTTCTCATTAGATATTTCCTATTAATTTGGTACTTCGATTTCAATTGTTCATTCAATTCCTTTGCTGTAGATAAGATAGATTAGAGAATTATTAACTTAACGAGGATCTTCAGTTCTTATAAGATACATTATTGGATCCCCGGTAAAGTTTGCAAGAAGTTTGACATTTGGGGTCATTTCAATTCCTTGAAATTTAATAGCTTAGATATTCACGTCTTAAAAAACATTAAAAACATTGCTAGATACCCTGTAAATTTAATAGATCAGAAGCTTATTGAAAAATAAAAAGATTTTCAGCTTCTATTCGCAACATTAATGGATACCCTGTAATGAAAACAAGACAGTCAGCTATGATATATTTCAAAACCCTCGATATTTGACAATAGTCCCATGTACCATATTGCTTATACAGTCGTATCCCGATAATTTGTCCCCGGCTTAATCGAAAATCGCGACAATTCTAATATATTTCTGGTCCCCTTTTGAGTTATCGGGATTCGACTGTAATTGATTTGTATATATATTAGATACAAGGGCTAAATTAGCTGAGGACTCTTTCGGATATATCGGAGATATCGTTGGGATGCACTTCTATTTGGAAACAGCATTTTAAGGAAGGTGAAATCCGTTTGGACCAACTTTTATACAAATATATGCCTTGAGTGATATTAGGTCTTTGTTCATTTGAGGATGTTTATCATTCAAATATCGTATTATCGCACTTCCTATCAATGCCATGGACAGTTCCCCAACTCTATTGTAAGCTTCCAATCGTTGATCTTTTGAAGCTATTTATAATGAATGGGAACGAAATATATTCCACGATTGGTCAAGATAAGAACAGTCACTTTTGAAAAGCCGATATTATAGTGAAATTTTGGTCCATGACCTATAGGAATTCATGTTTAAATGTTAGCGAAAATAGCTTTAAACGTTGAGAACAATAGAGTATTTAGAAGTTATTTTCCTAGTGGGACTAATCCCATTAACAATGCGAAACAATTATGTTCCTCCTCCGGATAAACTCAGAATGCTTAGATTTTCGTTTTATGTTTTTAACTATAGTTGTGCCAATAGATCAAAAATATTATATAAGACAAGATGAAAAAAGATTTATTTATCGATTATACCTATAATTCTACCCATAGTTCTGTTGTCAAGCTAGGTAAGTATACTGTCCGAATTGACTTCTTTTATCTGCTGAATAATACTGAATCCTTAGTCTAAAGTCAACAGATCAACAAATAGATGAATTTCTTGCCAAAACTTCTCAGTTTTTGCTATTGAAAACTGCATCGTACCGTCATAATATTGCACACGCCCACTAAGTAGGTCTAGGTCTAAAACATATTAAAATTTCAGCCAAATGGGTGAACCCAATGTCTCATTGTTAGTTTCTCCTTGTAAGCATTGATTGTGTTCTACTAAAATTCATAAGATTTACTAGTCAAAACTTTCATTCTCTCTCGCTTTCTTCGGAGCCCACCCAGCGCGTTGGCTACAAACTGGAAGCTGTTCGTTCCAATTAGAAGATTGGAGCATATTTCGGGGCGACAAATGACTAACTTCAGGAAGGGGGCGGGGACCTGGGGGCTGGGGAAGTGCATATCGATAGGAAATTTTCATAATTTTCATAATTTTCATGTTCATCTTTTGAAGAGCGTTAATTTGTGACATCGATGATAAATGTGTTGCCCTCGCCCCGGTGCGCCTCGCGGGCGCTTCGGATGCGGGAAGAGCCCGCCGAAGCCAGTCTGGGTCAATATTTTTGGGGTGTGCAGGGTATCTGTGTGGCGGGCAGCGGCCATGGCAAATGATCAAAAGACAAAGCCGAAAATGAAACTGTTGCCGGTGCCCATTGAAATGATGCCAGAAGAACTGCTGGGCCAGGTTCAAAAGACGGAAGAAGGGAGACATGAGACAAGAGACAAGAGACCCGGCAGACGGGAGACGGATGACGGGAGACGGGAGACGGGGCGAGTCGAAGTCAGAGCCAGGCCGACGGGAATTGACCGCAATTATGCGATAAAGATAAAACAATGTGGTGTCATTTTTATGGTCGACCGTCTCAAGGCAGGAGACAAGGAGACTGGGAACAGGGTGCGGGTGTCAGTTGTGTGTGAGAGACGTCGTCGGGGGGTACGAGCGGGACGAGGTGATAATCTATAATTGCCCTTGGCCGGCACAACAATTGCGCCCAAACAAAAGCCGACAAACACATTTTTGTCCCACTGTCGCACGGGGGGGACAAACAACATAGAAGTTAGCATAGGATTAGGGTGCCCATCGGCTGCTCGGAGACAGGGCATTTGGCTAACACGTGAAACGAATGCGTTGACAGCTTTGCTCCTTCTGGCACCCTATAGCCCCCTCACCCCCTCCCACCCTCCAGCACCCTAAGGCACTGCTCATCCTGGTCCCCCCTAGTGCCCTCCTGTTTAGGGATCAAAATATCGTTTATAACTCATAATGACCATGACAAGTATTACATGCTGCGGTCAACAGTTGTTGATTGTCTCGTCTCGCAAAGGTCACGCCAACTGCGCCCCGGACCCGAAACTCACGGGCCCTCAAGGACCTTCCCCGTCCCGCAGGACGCAGAACGCAGGACACATGGTCGATCGATCGGTCAGGCCATCTGACGCTTCGTCCACAAACCACACAACGACAGCCCGGAGTCCGGAGTCGGGGGGCGTTGCAGTGCGTTGCGTTGCGGGGCGTGTCAATGCTCAGTGTCCACTCGGTTTTCGGTTGTCGGTTAATCGTTTAATCGGGCCCAGCTATCGGTTCCACATTAACCACAATTAGAGTGACCATTGCCACGCCATTAATTGAGCCGCACTTAATGTTAATTGCTGCAGTGCTGCGCCCGCCACAGTGGGACGAAACCCAGCGAAATTTGACACAATCGAGTGAACTATGCGTTCTATGGGTTCTATGGGTTCTATGGGTTCCCTGGGTTCTCTGGGCCTTTTAAATTGTATGCGTTTTGTGAGTTCTCTGGGTTATCTGAATTTCGTGGGTTCTATTAGTTCTATGGGTTCTATGGGATCTATGGATTCTGTGTGTTCTATGGGTTCTCTGAGTTATCTGGGTTCTCTGAGTTTTATGGGAATTATGGGTCCTAATGATTCTATGAGTTTTCACCGTCCTATGGGTTCTATGAGTTCTATGAGTCCTATAGGTTCTATTGATTCCATGGGTTCTATAGGCTCTATGGGTTTTCTGGGTTATATGAGTTCCATTTGTACTATGTGTTCTATGGGTGCTATGGGTTCTATGGGTTCTCTGAATTTCGTGGGTTCTATGGGTTCTATCGGTACTATGGGTTCTATGGGTACTATGGGTTTTCTGGATTCTATGGGTTCTATGAGTGCTATGGGCACTATGGGTTCCATTGGTTTTCTGTGTTCTATGGGTTTTATGGATTCTATGAGCTCTATATGTTCCATGGGTTCTATAGGTTGTATGGGTTCAATGAGTTCTATTGGTTCAGTGGGTTTTATGGGTTACATCGGTGCTATGGCTGCATTGGATTGCGTGGGTTCTATGGATTCTATAGGTTTAATGTATTCTATCGGTTCTTTAATATTTACTCCATTTAAAAGACTCTCTAAAGAAAGAAAAATTCTGAAATTTGAATCAACGAATCAAATGAAGACGTACTTGAATGAAGGTACGTTTTCCACCGGTTCTAAAACGACGTTTTTCTAAAAATCCTCTCTTCCTCCATAAAAATCTCGTTCTTTTCCAATACAATATTTCGAAAAATCATAAGGTTTTTGACTTCTACGGTACCGACAGTCTCCCACTAACTGTCTTAGTATAGAGACTATATGTGATCTTATAGGAAGTCAACTCAACTAGAATTCTTCTAAATTTGCTATATATAACTATACTTTCTGATCTTTTCAGTCTCGAACAGTAAGGCTTGATGATACCAAGATGTACAAATAGACTATATACTTTCCTAATAAGTTCTGGTTTTGAATTTCAAGAACTTTATTTCGGGTATTACTTGGAACTGCTTTTCTCAAGAATTTAAGATTATTTCCGATCTGATCCTATATTACTAAGTTGATATTTCTTATTTTAATTTCCCATATTCACACACTTTGCCCCACTGTGCAACGGTCGCATCGTCTAGTGCTATCAAAATTCTCAATCAACATACTCGTAAATTTGCCAATTTGCTGACAAACTTAACGCGCTCGCATTACTCGAATCGAGTACTCGAAAGTGTTTCGGGTACTCACACTCACACTCAAACACTCACATATTCGTTTTGATAAAGGAAATTAATGCCCATAAAAGATCGCGGACACGCACAGTGGCTGACATCTATGAGATCTCGCTGGGCGGGAAAGGGGAACCGACGGGCAGTAGGCAGTGGGCATTGTGTGTTTGCGGTTTTGAATACCCTGTAAATGGATTAGACTTGCAGAGGGGTCATTGCTTGCTACACAAAAGGAGGTAAGCCAAGGTGATTTTAAGAGTTTTTGCATTATATTTGTTCTTCAAGGGGCTTAAACGAACATAGAAATAATATAGCTAAATATCTCATATCGTTTAAGCCTGGTCCTACAGCAAGTTCTTCCGTCCGCCCCACCTGTTCCTCGGGAAACTATTCCAGTTTTTCAGTTGTTTCGTAATGAAACTGCCTTTGCTATCCATCATCATATTTGTTCGCAACGGCCGGATTGGATCCTTATATCTTGAAGAACTAAATGTTGGATTTGCTAATATTGCCCATGTTTCCTAAGCTATTGTCTTAAAAGTCTTACAAGCACTTAAGTTTTTATATTTGTTGATGATCTACCAATTTTCAAAAAGATCAGTCTATAGATGTGGGTGTTATATACCTTTTACATCTGTCTGTTCTTCCGCGCAACCGTCCGTCTGTATCTCTGCCACTAGTTCAGTTTTTGATTTATTTCTCAATGAAAACTTCCTTTGTTATCCAACAGCACATTTACCCGTAATACCCGTATTGGACCCTTACATAGAACTAAATTTGGGCTTCCCCTAATACTTCCCTTCAGCAGTTTAGTCTTTCTAGTTGCCTATCTACCAATTTTAACAAAGATCGAACTATATATATGGAAGTTATAAACTTCTGTGTAAACTTCCTTTGGTATATCTTTATTTTCAATCAACATTTATCTACAATGGATGCCTGGGGTGCCATGTATTCTATAGAACTTTAGTTCGTTTTGTTCATTCTTCCAATGTTTTTCAAACTATTATATTGAAATTTTACAAGCTCTTAAGCTTTTGTATTACCTGCCGATATACCAATTTTCATGAGGATCGGTCTATAACTATATAGAAGTTATGCATCGTTTACAAGTCATGGCTTCCTTTATAGATATTGTTATAGGCCGCATGGGTCAAGCTGACATTTATTTATGAGTTCGTAGGTTCGAATCATCATTGGGGTTAATGAAATTTTGACCTTTTCTTCAATTCTCTTGGGTACCAGAATAATAACACATATATCCCGCCTTAGGAGCGGGTGAGTCGAATATAATGTTTGCTTAACTTGTCTTTTCGTACAAAAGGGTCAAGATTGAAGTCAATATTTGGGTACTTCTCTGGTTTCAGGACTGCTTAAGGTTTCCCAAAAAAACCCGCTATGTTTTGGGTACTTTTCTTAGGCGCTTCACACAGGACATTAACTAGCCCATCATATTTGTAAAACCCACAGAAATATGTATTTCGCAATGTCACCTCGTGACTTGCCTGGCGACCACTTGCCTGCCCGTGCGGGTCGTTCTGGTTCGGGTCCTCATCCTGGTGCTCGTCCAGGACCTTATCCTGGCCAACCGCAAAGGGCAGGGCACTTTCGGTCGCTTGATGAAGGTGTACGCTAAGCACCAGGGCACTGGCGAGGGGCAGGCTGTCAGCAGAAGGACCTCACAAAGGACGAGGCACATCGGGGAAAAAGGATGCGCCAATGTGGCTGGCAAAACAATGAAAATTTCGAATATTTTCGTTGAGCATTTTATGATTTAATCCCCTTTGTGTGAAGTCAAACATTTGCGGGATCAGCCCGTAGGTGTCTGATCAGGGGCTCTCGAAACGTGTAAACACCCATGACAAAAACCGAAAACCGACCAAAAAGGACAAGCAGGATTTGTCATTTGTCGCCGGTGGCCCAAAAAAAGGAAAAAGAAAAGAAAATAATGAGGGAAAATTGAAAGGGAAACACTTGACTCAAAACACCTCGAAAGAGCTCGGAGAGCGCGTCGGAGAGCGCGTCGGAGACACCTGACATGGCGATTAGTGACGCGGCCAAGTGGTTCGGGCACCGCACAAAGGAGGGCCCAAGGGCCGTGCAGGAGGCAGGAGTCAATGTGATTTACTTTTGACGTCAATAAGTAAAAAATTGGTATAACTACAACAACGACAACAACTGCGGCGCGCAAAACTGCCTCCTGCCTCCATAAGTAGATGCTATCTGGCTGGATCGGAAATACAAACGCCTCGAGTCATCAGCTGCAATGCTAACACAAAGCGCTAAACGCATAGCCAATACCCTGTAGCTCTTGCAGTGAAAGGGTATGCTGTCAAGGCGTCACCCCAAAGCCGCCACCTAGAAGTTTCGCTAACAAAAGCGCCATAAATCTAGCTATATAGCTAGTTTTCACAACCGTCTAGCCTTTATTCGAGTTGAAAATTTCAGGATATATTCTTAATAGCATCATTTGTGCCTATATCAAATTTCATATCTCTAACTTTATAATTCTGCAAATGGCAAGCACAGAAACATTTTTAACTGAACTATTATAATATTCGTAGTACCTTGTCTATAGTACTTTAATAATATACTTTACAGCTTTGTTTATTTATTACAGGAACAAGCTGAAAATTCTAGTAAATATTCCTTATAGCATGGTTAGTTTGAACTGGCATCAAGCCTTTGTTTTGTATGGAAACAAGCTGAAATTTCTAGGATATATTCCTTATAGTTTTAAGTTTTTCTATACCAAATTTCATATCTCTAACTTAATAATTCTGCAAATGACAAGTTCATAAAAATTTGAACTGAACTACTATAATATTAGTAGTACCTTCTCCTGGCGTTTACCTATAATACTTTAATAATATACTTTACAGCTTTGTTTATTTATTACAGGCACAAGCTGAAAATTCTAGTATATATTCCTTATAGCATGGTTAGTTTTAACTGACCTCAAGCCTTTGTTTTTTATGGGAACAAGCTGAAATTTCTAGTATATATTCCTTCTAGTTTCAAGTTTTTCAATTTCATATCTCTAACTTTAAAGTTCTACAAATGACAAGTATATACAAATTTTTTCTTTTAACTAGAATAATATCAGTACTACCTTGTGTCCTAGCGTTTACCCACGTTTCACAGCTTTGTTTGCAAACTTTTGTCTATAGTATTTTAGTTCATCTTCTTCCACATTATTTCTAGGGTATCTCTTGTGGGGTTCACCCACTACGGCACCACTTTCCACTCCTACAGCTTGTCGTTTTGTGCCTTGGCCAAGTTCGATTCCTGTTGATTGACCCTGATATCGATTTGCTTTTTTGCAGCTGCTTAGACGCAAGTACTTCGAGTTATATTCGAAAAAAGAAAGAAAAAACCCGTATTTATATGCATTTTCCACTCGTGAAGTCTTATTTCTTACGCTTTCCAGCTGTTCTTCCAGAACTGCGGAACCTTGAATATGCTGAAAATTGACAGTTTATTAGGGAGCTAAAATAGCTGTTTATAGAAATGGAAAATACACTGAAAAAATGGTGGAGTGCACGCCTTTGAGATACCCTAAGAATTAACAAGTGTTTAAAATACCCTTGTTTATAGATTGATTTACATGGAGCTCGTGGCTGCTAGGGAAGTTCTCAGCATTTCAGAATGTCAGAAATATAGTTATAGACTAGTGTAACTAATTTCATAATCCTTCCTCTAATAAAACGATTGCTATAGTCTAGTGATCCACTAGGATATTATTGGCAATTTGGGTGAAAATACTGTGGATGTAGGAGGACGTATGTCTTGAAATACTCCGAGGAAACTTTGCAACGTGTGGATAGTACAAGTCTCTCTCATATGATCCACTCTTGAATATGGATCTTGTAGATCTCCCCAGCCTCGGTGGTCCAGTGGATAGCGTACGGTCCCGCCAAACAAGAGGTGCGAGGTTCGAGTCCCGCTCATGCCTTTAGGCATGACCCTCCTAGAAAAACTAGGTTG
>JBANCY010000778.1:0-20310 GCA_037040045.1 Phorticella flavipennis | reverse complement strand
TTGTGTTTCTTTTTTTTTTTTTTTGTTTTTTTTTTTTTTTTTGTGTTTTTTTTTGTGTTTGTTTGTGTTTGTGTGTGTTGTGTGTGTTGTGTGTGAGTGTTGTGTATGTTGTGTGTGTGTGTTGTGTGTGTGTGTGTTGTGTGTGTGTGTGTTGTGTGTGTGTTCTGGCCAACAAACTCATTTTCACTGCGGTTGTTTGTCGGCTGTGGCAGGGCCTCGTGGGGCCGGAGTGGGGCAGATGCAGTGCGGAGCCACAAAAACGCTTGCGGTTAATGCAAATAAAGCACAAGTAAAAACAACTACACACAGATACACACACAGATACGCACACACACATACAAATGGCCGCCTGGCCAGGTGAAAATTTTTGCAAATTGATGGCCAAGAGCTAACAAACACAACAACAGCTAAGAGTGTGGGAAATTCAGGCTGGGACTGCGAGAGGGGGGTATATAGAGAAGCGGGTGTGTGTGTGTGTTTGGATGTGTGTGTGTGTGTGTTTGGATGTGTGTGAGTGTGTGTGTTTGGGTGTGTGTGACTGAGTGGCAGGAAGGCAGCTGAGGAAAATGAAAACGATTCAACGGGCAGCCACAGCAAATGTTTGGCAATACATTGCCAGCTACTCAACACCAGTGTGTGAGTGTATTTGTGTGCATCTGTGTGTGAGTGTGTATACATGTGTGTATCTGTGTGTGTGCCTGCCTCTTTGCATTTAATTGAAACTTGTCTTTGGCATTCCGTTGTACATAACACCAAAATAGCCAGCTATTCGTCCATCTTTGCCATTTGCCATTTGCCATTTGGTTTTTCATTTGCCCAATTTTCAAATGCGTTTTCCCAGAAAATTGCTCAATAAGCAACGCAAACCTATATAGTCCCCTGCCCTCTGCCAACGTTACACTATTTTCACTACTTTCTCTTCCGACGGTTTCGACTTCGATTGCTTCTGCCTGCCATTGAAGTAGTTTTTGCCCCCCTATCAAATTGTATGAAATAACGCCGAATTTTCATTCGCTTTTACAATCATTTTCCTGCTTATTGCCCCAGCAATTTGAACATTTTCTTTACACTCTAATCAAGTTATGGTATGGTATATAAGGTATAGAAACTCATTTCCGAAGTTTTAAGAAAATGAGACTCATTTGTGAAGTTTTAAAATAGTTTTTTATACCAATTTTGATTCCAGATATGGAAAGAAAACTAAAATTTTATGTTTTTGTTTTACAAAATTTTTTCAAAACACAGGCGGGGACCCTTACTTCAAAATCCAAAATAAAAAAAAACGTATTGGATAAAATTTGAGAGTAGAACGAGTTGGATTCAAAAACCATGAATTGTATAACAAGTTAAAATCGGTCAAGTTTTGGCTGAGTTATAAGAGTTTGAAGTTTGCCCCAAAACGGAATATTCCATTTTACATGTCAAAATTTTGCTCGATTTCAGGCCGATTTTCGGGTGAAAAATAAAACTCTTCTGGTGAAGTTTTAAAATACTTTTTTATGCCAATTTTGATCACAGAAATCGAATAAAGTTAAAATTTTAAGATTTTATTTTTCAAATTTTTTTCAAAACACAGGGGGGACCCTTACATCAAAATCAAAAAAATTTTGAAAAAAATTTTTTTTGACCAAATGCATAAAATTTGAATGTAGAACGAGTTGGATTCAAAAACCATGAACAAAATTGTAAAACAAGTCAAAATCGGTGCAGTTTTGATCAAGTTATGATAGATTGAATCATGCCCCTATAGGAAAATTTTCAGTTTTATTATTATTACGTGACTATAACAGCCCTATCGGGTCAAAGCCTGAAGTTCTGAAGCCTGAAGAACTTTTTTAAGTGGGTGGATTTCAATTCCTATGGCACAACGTAGTTTTTCTAGGAGGGTCATGGCTATCGACATGAGCGGGACTCGAACTTGCACCTCTTGTTTGGCAGGACAGTGCGTTTTCCACTGGTCCACCGAGGCTCCCATTTTTCGATTTATATCTTAAAATTTCACTTGATTTCAGGCCCAGTTTCTAGTGAAGCTTAAATCATCATCTATCAATTTGCTAAAATATCCCTACGCCAATTTTCGTAACTCTCAACTAAAAAAATATCAAAATATTTCTTTAACATTAAATTGTGCGTGTTGCATTTACAATTTCCATATATTTCGATTGCTGTGGCCCACAATTGACTTATTTTCGCCGGATGTTTTCCGATTTTATTATCACTTTAAACAGGTTTAAAGCATTTTGTATTTTTATCAAATAATTTAATTACATTTTGATGGGTTTTTAGCCTAATTTGGCATTCAGTTGACTTTTAAGTAAATAAAAACGTACTTTCAGGTGTAATTGTTGTTATCCCATTGAATTGAATTCTCTGCGTTTTTCCGTGTTGTTCTTTTCCGCCGGAATACAAAATACGGAATTGAAATGCGAGCCATTATTCACGGAGTGCTTGATACAAGCACAGCACGGCGAGATGGATGGAAAACGGTAGTGGGTCGGTCAGGTTCATGATAAAGTGTATTATAACTGATTAAATTTGCACGGTGGCTCAGGCACAACACACACACAGATACACAGAGACACACACACAGATACACTTACACACAGGGCACACACACACACAGATACAGAGTGACAGTTACGCTCTGAGAAACGCTGATTAATAAGCGCGTAATCAGGTTCATTCCTCAATGCTTCCTGATTGTCAGTGTGTCTGTGTGTATCTGTGTGTGTCTTTGGATGTGTGTGTGTGCTTGTGTGTGTGTGTATATCTGTGTGTACATTACACATTTTGCCAGATTAAACGCTTTGTGCTGATTAAATGTGTTTAGAGAGTTTGCAGTTGGCCAACTCTTGTTTACCCACCTACTAAATTTCCCCACTGTTCCTCCGCCCTCTGCTAACTAATGTGCACACCACACACACACACACAGACACTCACACACTCACACACACACACACACACACACACACACACACATAATTTTGGTTGACATTTTTGGCACAGTTTTCCATTTTCTCTTTGCTTTTTCCTGCTCTCGTTTGCTTTAAGCAAATGAAGTTTTCATTTGCGTCACTTTTCTACTTTCACTTTTGGCACAACATGCCAAATATATATATATATACATACACATACACCCACACACACATACACACAAAGACACACACATACACTCACACATAATTGAATAATACTGCAGAAATTATGCAATTCAATTTGATCAAATCGATTGATGAACCTTAAATGTTTGCCTTCAAAACTTGTTAACAAATTTAAATATAATACAATCTCTAGGGATTTTCTCTTGGTTTAATTTTAAAGGAAATAACATATAAGTGTAATTAAAGAATCCATACATTAATTATTGCTGTTTGGCTTCTTCTACGTTTTAAGCGGGGATTCGAACCCACAAACTCTTGTTGCACAATGAGCTGTCTACTGCTTCACCGATACACATATAGTCTTCAGGAAATCGCTATAAGATTAGTTCAAATGTTTTGAATATTATCAAATTTATTTATTTATTATATGGCCATAAGATGGGGGATATCGAGTCACAGCCTGAAGCACTATTTGGCTTTTTTCTGTCTACTTCACTGAATAACTTTCATTTTGCGGTGGTAGATTTCAAAACGTATGCCACAACTGAGTTTTTCTAGGAAGGCCATGTGTGGGACTCGAACCTACGCCACAATACTAGACACTTACGATCCTCTAGAAGATCCCTCCGCAATAAATGAATATACAAAAGAAGTGCAATGGATGGAGAAGCTAAGTTGTGGCGTAATACTTTATACCTTTCGGCCAAACTTTTTTCAAAGAAGGCACAAATTTGTCAAATTTTCTTCATATTTTCTATGTTTTTTAAGCTACTTGATTTTCATTTAAACATATAGATAAATTTCTGCATTATTTATCAAACCACAAAATTTCATATGAATTTATCCATAAATATGAGAAACATGCATCATTCGATGTAACGTGCAGCAGATGCCCAATCATTCTGAAAAGTGGTGCATAGGAAAATACCAGCAAGTACGACCGTATTTCTGTGGCACAGCGAAAAGAGTAAAAAATATTCGACGAACCAAAGATATTCCCTGTGCTTCCATATTTTATCAAGTCTAAAATACGAACTAACTATTGTAAAATTATTATAACTCACTCTTTATATTGCTACTTCATCAAGTTATAATCTTAATAGTTAAAACACTTAAGAGCAACAGTCTCTAGAGCATAGCTTCGGAGTTTCCAAATAACTTAAAGTTAGATTCCTAGTACAGAAATTAGCTTGAGAATTACCCAGCACACCCTTAAATAAGCATTCTTCTTGCTGAAATCATTAGATAATATCTACAAAAATATATAACTAAAGTTTTAATAACAAATCTAGGGTATAAGTTGCTAGAAGTGGGGCTGTCAGACGATGAAGCAAATCTCTAATATTCTTGAATTTCACTTAAGCATTTTAAGTTTGTCCTTGAAACTAGCCTAGAGGCCAAATCAATCCGTAAGAAGTTTATAAAAAAATGTAAGGAATAGGCTAAAGTAGCATGTTATTTTAGGCTGGATTAGTTTAAAAGCAGCCGTAGGGCTTTAGGGCCATTTCGTTATATAGTGGGCAGGGGCAGGGCAAAGAATTAGCTAAAAAGGGTCCTACATTTTGAAAGTCAGAGGCACACTGTAGATATGTGAAGAGTTATCAGTTACAAGCTGACAAATTCCTGGAATAGACATTGGATCTCTCCGTAATAGGTTTGTCAAAGTATCTATGACCAATACGCTGAAAGCCTTCAGCTTCTGTGAAGGACGAATTAGTGCCTTTTGAACGCGTTCAGTTTCCATTTAACTGACATTTTCAGCAGAAATCTATTACTCTTTAGACTTTGGTTCAGTAGCATGAGAAAGCCAGTTGAAATTTCCTGGAAATTCTCATCAAATGAATTACTGATTAAAACAGAAAAAGTTAGACTGAAAATTCATTATTTAACGCCCTGCCAAATTTTAAATGGATCGGACTTCAACATCCATGTAGAACAAAAATTGGTTTTGTCTTTATTTCCCATGTTTTCAAACGCACCCACTAAATTTCATGAGGATCGGACCATTATATTATATAGCTGCCGAAAGCTCACATACTCCCAATAATGGTCGCACTTCTATTTATAGCTGTTATATAACTAAAATCCAAACGTATTTGACTGAAAGTTTACATACTCCCAGAACTCGTTATTATTTACCGCCCAACCAAATTTTAAATGGATCGGACTTCTGAATTACATAGCTGCCATGTAGGACAAAAACCGGGTTTGCTCATATTTTCCATATTTTCCAACGCATTGGACTAAAAGTTCACATACTCCCCAGATTCGTTATTATTTACCACTCCACCAAATTTCATAAGGATCGGTCTTCTATATGTTATAGCTGCCATATAACCATAAATCGGGTTGGCCCATATTTCCAAAGTATTGGACTGAAAGTTAACATACTTCCAAGATTCCTTGTACTGGTGCTATTTTCGAAAAGAGTATGAAACCTTCGACGCGCCGAGGTTAATCCTTCCTTACTTGTTTTACCTGGATTTTTTTCTTGGCCTCACGAAAATTAAGTGCCAAATTTATTTAAATTTTATGCATTTCTTAATCAAAAAAAATGATTGTAAATTAATTTAAGAAATTTACATAAAGAGTAATTGAGGCAAGTCGTTTTGGGCGTTTTTTGTTCCTTCTCATTTTGGCCATGTTTGAGGATAAACAATTTCCTAATTTATTTTTTGTTTATGGTGGGTTTTTGTTGTTGTTGTTGTTGTTGTTGTTTTCAGGCACTTTAAGCCCAATTTGCGGGTTGGGCACGTGAAATGCAGACCCAAATGCGATTAACAAGGCGCTGGGCTGTCCTGGCCCGAGGTGGGTTGTCCCTTTTTAACGTTTGGGCCAAATTTTAATGCAAAATAAACGTATTATGAGGTGGCTGTAAGGGCCAAGAGGGCAACGAGGGCAGGCAGGGCCAGAGGCTGCACCTGGATCTAGAGGGGCGTGGTTGGAAAAGGGCTGTCAGCCCCTGTGGTTGGGGGCAGATGCGCACTTTAATTGCTTCAACTGTCAATAAATGAATTTATATAGCGTGGGCCGATGCCGATGCCGATGCCGACGCCGTTGTCCGGAACCCGGATCCCGCTGAGGTTCGCAGTCAAAATTTTGACAGCTGTCAAATACGTAACCGCTTTGGGCAATGGGCGTGGGAGATGGGGCGTTGGGCGTGTCGCGCCGTGTCGTATGGGAAATTGCGGAAAAATCAAAATGGAAACAATTGTTGGGCATCCTCCGAGACACACGCGAAATTCGGTGTGTTGTGGCAACAAAAATTAACGCAAATAAATATCTTATGATATATGCCACGGGGCTAGGGGGCTGGGAATGTTTGGTTAGGGGGCTGATGGCTGCTGGGCGTGGCTCGTGCTCGTCTTCTTCTGCAATCGTCGTGTCTCATCAAAGTCAATTTCCTTGTTGATTTTTGCTTATTTGCGCATCTAAATGGATTTTTATCGCAATGTTTTGCAATGTCCTTCCGGCGAGGCAGCCATTGGAATGCCACAAAATGTGCCTGTTACCCCCACACACATACCCTACACTCACACACACACCAACACTTACAGAAATATGTGCCGCATTTATTTCTTGCTTTCGCAAATTTGCAAATTTGCGGTAATTTGTGTGTTTATGCCAAGCCGACGGGCAGGCGGAGTGGCAGGCAGACGGGACGGACAGCCAGGACAGACAGGACAAACAGTACAAAGGGCTCAGGCAGTGAACTGATTGGCAAATCCTGCATCAGCAGTTAACTGAAAGCCAAACAGTTAATGAAAACAGGCCAAGATGCCAAGGAGAGGGCCGTGCTGGTGTGCTGCCCGGGCAATTCCGCATTAAAATGCCAGGATAATAGGATATAAACAGCAATGGGATAACCACTGACAGACAAAGCCACGCGAACTTATGCAATGCAATTAGATGCTGTTCAACGGACCAACGCAATAAAGTTACGTATTCCATGGCCAAAATAGCACAAGGACAATGCACGACGCTACAGATACCCTAGAACAACTAGAGAAAGTTACAAAGTTAAGCAACTTGTCTTCGAAAAAAGACAACGAAAAGCAAACAGAGAAATAGTTGTCTAGAAGGACAATTGGACAACTTTAAATGAAACTAAGGGTATAATTTCGGGGGGTTCAAATGCCCATAAAAACCCTATTGGGTTAAAGCCTGAATAAGTATTTTGCTTTATTTCTGCTTTCCTCGATGAAAAACTTTTTTAAGTGGGTGCATTTCATATCCTAAACCTAGTTTTTCTAGATCGGTCATGCAAAGTACGAGTATATGAGTGGGACTCGAACCCACACCTCTTGTGCGCTCTGCACTGATCCATTGAGGTACTATTGTTATTATGCCCCATTTTTTTAAAAGAAAACTTAAATTTTTGTAGAAGCTTATTATGCAAAGAAGAAAGCATCGTAGACCCCCAAAAGCTAACTTCAGAATCAACAATCCAATGGGTCATGTCCATCTGTCGGTTCGTTATCCAACTACTTGTCTAGTCCCTCAGTTTTTGAGCAAAGAAAATCAAACTTGGCACTTAATTTTCTTTTGAAAATATGCTGTACATAGATGATACTACTATAAGACATCAACCTCCACACGGGTTGTTTAACAGATGTCGCTACTTGTTTGGTATGCCGATGTTTCATCTGGATTAATAAGCTGCTGAATTCAAACGAGACTATCACGGTGCAAGTATAAACTGGGCACTGCGGGAAAAACGTCCGCAATTTTCGGATAGATATGACAAAGTTATCTTGCAGCACGACAACGCTCGACAATATGTTAGTCAAGTCGATCAAACTTATTTGCGAAGTCCTAGCCTCCTCGCCTTATAGACCTTACCTTACCTTTGTTTTCCATCTTTTTCGATCAGTTGCCCAGCAGACCAGCACTTCTCCAATTATGATGAAGTCAAAGAATGGATCGATTCATGGATTAAAAAAAACCAATAGTTCTTTCGACGCGGAATCTGAGATTTGACAGAAAGATTTCAAAAAGTAGTGGCAAACGATGGACTTTGAAGCGTAAATCTTCAATGTTCTTGAAAACAACGCACTGAACTCATTCGTATTCCTTATAAATTATTATAAGTTAATTCCTCCCGAATTTTCTATCCAAGTTTGAAAGCAAAAACTTTAACTTGCGTAACAATTATTTATTATTGTTATATGGCCATAACAACCTCATCGGGTCAAAGCCTGAAGGATTATTTTCTTTTATTTCTGCTTCCTTCACTGTGGATTTCAAGTCCTACGCCACAACCTAGTTTTTCTAGGAGGGTCATGGCTATCGACATGAGCGGGAATCGAACTCGCACCTCTTGTTTGCCGGGACAGTTCGCTATCCACTGGTCCACTTAGGTGCATAAAATTCTACGAAATTCCTCAAAAACAAGAAGGTTTAACTAGGTGCATATAAATATGCAATAGGTGCATATTTAAATATTGATTAAAGCGTGGCGAAAAAAATACAACATATTCCCAGAATTGGCAATTTGTTTGGCTTCAGATCATTTGCATAGACACAGAAAGAGATGGAGATAGAGGTAAAGATAGAGAGAGATGGAGAGAGAGGGAGTGAGAAAGAGAGACAAGTATGGAGAAGGTAGAGAGAGATAGAGACAGGAGTGAAAATGATTGGCAGCCTTTTTGGGGTAGGGCTTTCTTTTCCGAGCCTCGGGTAAGGGGGTAAATGGGGCCACAGCCCGGCAAGGTGCGACGCGTGTGCCTCTAGGGGGCGTGGCATGTGCTGTAAATTAAAAAGCGTCATATATTGAAAAGTTCTCTGTGCGTTGGGCTCGGAGTGCAAAGTGAAATGAAAGCAAAGCAAATGCCACTAACAGAAGCTAAAAGCCAACGAATACAATACAAACACCACAGCAGAGCACAGGGTGTGCCTCCCAAAACCACCCAAAAACCACCGTGCCACACACACTTTTCAGCCAAAGGCGAAAATGCAAATTTGATTTCTTGCCCGGGCAAACAATTCAACTCGAATTTAAATTTGTTTTTTGAATTTGAATTTGAATTCAGAAGCCAAAAGCTAACGCCCACCACGGCCCGTATCATGGCAAAGTCGGGCAAGAAACGAGCATGCCATAAATATAATAATTATAGGGTTATAATGATAAGGACACGCCCATACGCCCCATACGCCCACCCACACACATAAAGTAAATCAAATGCTTAAACTAAAGTAAAAGCAACGGATAAACTATGTGAAAGAAGCTAAAGCAATTCGGAAAACTAAGGAAAAACCCATAGAGAAAGTGCGAGAAAGTGTGTGAAAGCAGTGGGGGGAGGGTGAGGTGAGTGGGTACGGTGGGTGGCAGGCATAAAACGGAAGTGAACAACACCTTTGGGAATTGTCGCTTCTGACAACGTGGCAAAAACTTTTTCTTGAAAAAAAAAATGAGAGAAAGTGAAACTCTCACAACGCAAAAACAAAACTTTGATAACATTAAAAATTAGAAATTTCGAATTCATATTGCAAAATGTGTCGATTATATTTAAAACTCTTTGAAAACAATTCTGTTACGTGACAAAAGTTAAAGCTCTTCAAAACAGAGAATTGCGTTTACTTTTTGGTTCCAATTTTTAGCTCTATAAATATGTATAAATTAGAACCTCTTACGGGTCAACGACAGTTTCATTAGCTTATGTCACTGTCTTATAAAAGGAAAATTTTGCAGAAAATTGTAAAAATTATCGAATAAGAGGTAAAAAGCTGGTAAGTCAAGCCAGGTATTATGGTAATCAGAAGGAGCAATGTCTGGATTATGGTGAACTACTTCCTAACGAAGTGTTTCCAAGTAAGTTTTAACGACCCTACGAAAATGAGGTCAAGCGTTGTCCTGCTGCAAAATGTCTTTGGTCATCCGAAAATAGCGGACGTTTTTCTTGCAATGCTCGGCTCAAACGCAACCACTGTCGTCGGTATACCCCAAAACTCCCCCGTGATGGTCTCGTACAGGTCCCACCAAACACAAATCATAAGTTTCGAGTGATTGATCTTAGGCTTGCCCGTCGTATTCATACTACCCATACGACGCCCGACGTTTGCGATTATTATGAGACCCCAAAATGCCAGTGTTGCCAGATGAAATACCGCATAAACTGCTAATATTAACGTATTTTCAAGTTACGCAAGTCGGGGAACTCAGATATTTTATATCTTTCATAATGTAGTCATAATTTGACAATAGCTTCCAGCCTAGACTTTTGAAGTAAAACCTTTTTTGCACAAGAAGATAACGTCGTGAACATATACGTTTTTGAGTTCTTCAGTTTACCTAGGTTTGAACTCAGAGAAACAGCATTCAGTAAATTAAACTTTTCTTAAACACAAAAATTCTTGTCTTCAAAATCAACAATCATCAAAAAATTAACATATGTTTAAAGAAAAACACAAGAAATATGACCAAAATCGAGCAACTTTGTCCGTGAACAGAACAGACTCGATGTTGGATGAAGCCAGAGGAAATTTTATCTTTTTCACTTTGCATAATTTTGCAATGAAAACTTTGGTTATTTCTAATGATGGCATATAATTGCCAGTTCAGTAAACTCGTCTCAAATACGCTTGATTTATATACATATTTCCGCTTGAAAAGTAGACCCGGAGCTCGCTCGACCTACAGTCGGAGAAGGAGAAAAATTCCGTGCACAGAAATGGCGTCAAATATGGTAAATAAAGTAAGAGTAAAAGATATATAGTATATACAGTATGTATATATATATATATTTACTTATGTATTTCATGCTGGTTTTATATCGTTTGCAATTAATGCAAATGGCGCAATTGGAGAAGCCAACGCTTTATGTCAATCCCGAAAGTCAAACGTTTGGGGAATTGGCTATTGAACTTTTTGACTTCATAATTTACTTGTAAACACGCCGATGGGATCAGCCCAGCCCACTGCGAAGCCCAACCAGCCCAGTCAAGCGGCAGACCCGGCCAATCCCCCGGTCCAGAAGGTCCTGAGAGTCCTGGGTTCAGTTGAATTTGCCGGCTTTCGTTTCGTTTATTTTTTGGTATTTTTTTTTTTGTTTTTAGGTCGACAGCTGGGCGACGCGCTTTTGGGACACGGTACGTGTCCTTTTTGGACCCAGTGTATTTTGCCAAGTGCTTTTAATTAATATACTCAAATAATTTTATTGGCAGGTGATAGAAACGGGCAGGAAAAGCCCGCCGCCGGCAGCTCCCTGGGCGTCGGGGCATCTGTCAAATTGTGTCAATTTTCCTGTTGCCCCGCCGCAAAAAAAACGAAATTAAATTTTCAAAAGTGGCTACCGCAAGGATAACAGAATCAGAAAACAGCAGCAGGAAAACAGAAAACTGGAGAAAAAAGAAGAGAACTTCAAAGTGTCCACCGGTGCTCGGTGCTCGGTGTTCGAGGTGCTCCGTGCTCGGTGCTGATGTCCTGCGGCCCCAAGGCAAATTATGATGTGGTGCGGCATATTTTGTGCACTTTTGTCCTGTCGCTTTTAGCTCTGATTTGCCAGCTCTTTGCCATTTCCTAATCCTTGCAAAAGCCACAGCCGGGAGACACACGCACCGACACGCCCACCCGCCCACAAAGCCGCCTCAACAACAGGTGTATAAAACATTTTTTAATTATTTACATTTTGCTAGGCAACAGGCAAAAAAAAGACATAAAACATGAAAAAAGTGGGAAAAGGAAAAGCGAAAGCAAGTTTCCCGACGCCTTGCGCTACATTTTCCTTGATTGGTTTTATTTTTTTGATACTCTTCAAAGTTTCAAATAGTACATACACTTTGTGTTGAGCATAGACCCCTAGATCCCTAACTCCAGAAAAGAGGAAACGACATTTCCTTAGTATGCCGATATTTCCTATATTTCTTAAACTAGCTTCATTAACATTTCACATTAGTTAAATTTCTTCATTTTCTATCAATATATAAAATTTCAACAAAATCGGTCCATAAACGTGCATAATATTTACCATTTCATTTCACATGCAGCAGTTATCGTATTGTATTATGCTGTCTTTTAGCAATAGTTAACCAAAAGTTAACTCCAGAAAAGAGAAATCGATAAGACCATGCTCGTAATATGCATGCCATTTCCTTAGTATACCCGTATTTTCTATATTTCTTAAGCTAGCTTCATCAAAAGTGCACATTAGTTAAAATTCTTCATTTTCTATCAATATATAAAATTTCTACAAAATCGGTCCATAAACGTGCATAATATTAACCATTTAATTTAACATGCGGCAGTTATCTTATCTATATTATGCGGTCTTTTAGCACAATGCCATGAAATACAACTGTAGCCCATCGAATAGAGTATAAAATCTTCGTGCAGCTCTAGATAATCTTTTCTCACTTGTTTTATTTATTTTCATATTTTCTCATTTCTCATTTTTCATCTTTCATTGCCGGTTTTCTTTAGCTTTTTATTATGTTATTTAATTTCATTTTTTTAAGAGAAGAAACGAGATTTTTATATGTTGCGTGTCTTAAGTCAATTTGAATATGGATGGTACGTGGGATGTGGCATGTGGCATGGAGCATGGGGCAAATTGTATTTGAGGCAACTTAAGATACAGTTGATTAAACTCATCTAATGAATGGCATAGAGATAAAGATAAGACCATAAAATCCATGATATGCCAAAATTCAAGTCAAAATATATTAAATAACAAAATTGAGCAAAGTTTTAGCTGAAATTTAAGAACAATTTGTGAGTTCTGCTAACGTATGTCTTATGTGTTCTATAGGCATTTTCGGGCAAGAAATAATAATTCTTTTACAGTTGAAAAAGTCATTAAATTTTCTTGTTTTTTCCCAAAGATCAAGCATTTGGCTTCTGCCCGAAGCATTCGGCTTCAGCCGCAGCTCAGCTTGGAGATTTCAGCTTTGAACCGAGGAACAATTTTGATTAGATAGTTCTTAAGGAGGAAATTTGCGCCCCGGGCAAGACTTGAGAATGTATACAACATATTTAATTATTGTCCATGTTGTGCTTTGAAAATGATATTAAAGCAAATCAACTGGGGAAATAAAATGTGCATAAACAGATGTTTTGCCAAAAGGCGGATAACTGACTTTTTTTTAATAACAATTGTTACGTATTTACGCAATTTCTTACTTGGGATTTTAAATAATATCTTTTGATTTGCATAGGAAAATTTTGCTTACATTTTTCTGAAATTATTAAGGCTTCGTGTCTGTAAATTGCAAGGTAGATAGTATTTTAGTGGAGATAATTAGTTGATTTAAAAGTTACATAAAGTTATTTAAGAGTTACCTAAACAGTAATACAGTCAACCCAAAAATACAGTCTACAATTATCTGGTAAAACTAACCAAAATTATAATGTTGCTTGTGAGCAAAAATGGGTTTACTCATAGATATGAGACCGAAGGAAAAAGATTGACAAACGCAGAAATCTAAGAAGCTTGAAATTTCCATGGGAATGTCTGTAAGGACGAAGAAAGTGAAAGAATTTGGAAAGTTATCTTGGAAGTGTTGAAAGTATCAAGATTTACTTCCGGAAAATTCAATTGCTGATAAATATGAGCAATTGATTTGTTGTGTTTTCACAATTGCTTCAAAAAAATAGAACCCTAGACCCCTATCCATAGCTCAAAGCTAGTGCTATGTATGGGTGGGATCAGTTGGGTGTGGTGTAGTATGAGCAGTTGAAACCGAACGAGACTATCACGGGGGAGTTTCAGCATATACCGACGACAATTGTTGCGTTTGAGTCGAGCACAGCCAGAAAAACGGCCGCAATTTTCGGATCAACATGACAAAGTAATTTTGCAGGACGAAAACGCTTATGAGGAAACAAAAAAATGGATTGCATCAATAGAAGAATTGTGCTCGCAGACTGCTATCCGAAAATTGACAGCAAGATTGATTGAAAGTAGTCGCTGGCGATGGGCAATACTTTGAATAAAGCCTAAAAGTGCGGAAAAATAACCTTAAGCCTAATAACAACTTCTAATTATAGAGGATATACTTAACACTTAACAGCATCAAAAAATCTTAGCTTGATTTCCGATTTATTAATTGATTCCAGAAAATGTCTGGAATTCTCCAAGCTGCATTGTTGTCCATTCAATGTTTCCAGGTGAAAATCGTATAATAAAACCTTAAATAGTCTAATCAGCTTCACCATAATTCCACCGCAAGAAACAACAACTGAAGATTAAATTAGATGCCATCCAAAATTATGGCCTCATAGGTGTTCCACATTTCCATATCCAACTTCCAAATTAATTGCAGCCCATTAGTGTTGTCAACCTTAGCCCAAAACAGCCATCAGCCGAGGAGGCAACACCAATGCACTTGCATAATTAAGCAATGTCTTGGGCGGAGCCTGAGTCGGTTTCGGGGCACATCCTATCGGGAGTCATCAATCAACTTGAACTGCCAGCGTTTTGGCACAAACAACTTGGGAATTCTAAGCAGGCCTTTGGGCTCAACGGTGTGAATTTGCATTTTGGAGACGGAATCCGCCGTATAAAGTGTCGGAATGTGAGCATAATTTTTTTGTGTACATGTCATATGCGAGTCGGTGGTATTTGGGTATTTTTATGGAGTCGAAAAAAGCTGAAACTTTAGCCTTTTTATACCCTGATCTCACTTGAAATATGAGAAAAAGGGTATAATAGTTTTGTTGGAATGTAACAGGCAGAAGGAGGCGTGGCAGACCCCTTAAGCTATATATATTCGTGGTCAGCATCAATAGCCGAGTCGGTATAGCCATGTCCGTCTGTCCTTCCGTCCGTCCGTCTATATGAACGCGTCGATATCGGCAACTATAAAAGCTACAGACTTCAAGATCGGCATGAATATCCGTGTATAGCATACGCTGTCCAACTTTGTTTAAAATTTCGAATGCCACGCCCCTTCGCCCGATAATCGATAAAAACGATTTTCGATAAAATTGCCATAACTTTGGCATTTATAGAGAAATCGACACCAAATTCAGTTAATATAATCATGATTAGAAACTCCATAATGGAATTCCCCAAAATTTTGATATACCCCTCTATTTTTCTGGAAAGTGATGAAATTTATGTATAGCATATATATTATATGCTGATGTCATGAAATTCGGTATGGACTTGCCCATAGCCACCTTGCAGAAAGTGACATCCGAAATTTTTTTCCATCCTAATTTGGTCCCTCCTAAATTAAATAAGTGTTTATATTTTCTACAATTCTTATCATAATGGTTTGAATTCCAAAGTGTGTATTTACGACGATGTCATCGACCAATCCTGAAAATCAGAAATTCAGAACGATCAAATCATAAACAACCAAGTTATAAGACTCAGAAGTGGCGGAAAACGGGCTAAAATGGGAGAAGGTGAAAAATGCATAATTACCTGGCGGCTAAGCGTTTATAGCTAAAGACACGAAATTAGGCATGGAGCACTCATTCATTGTTAGGCAAATGTAGTTTTCCCCGACTGGGATCAGGGTATTCCCGCAGTCGAGCACTCTCGACTGCAGCACTCTATCTTGTTTTTGTTTGTTTTTGGTTGCATTTTGTGCTCGGGGTATAAACGTGACAATATGTCAAATATTTTATGGCACATATATATGTCGCATATATATATCGTATATATATATGTATATACCAAGAGCAGAATCGGGAGTCAAATCGCGACTCGTTTGTTTTCCTTTCCTTTGCTTGGGGCAAGAAACGTGTAGGTTTTAGGAGGGAGTAGGGAGCAGGACGGTTGCCTAAGGAGTCGGGCGTTACGAGTTGCATTAAATTGGCATAAAATAAACAACACGTATAAATTACAGCAGCAACAACAATAACAACAACAGCAATAATAAAGAAAAAAACAAAACAAAAACAAAAACACAAAACGTGGCACTTGGGGCAAGCGGCACGCGTCATGTGAAATGTGGCAGGTGGACATGTGTGGGGGCTCGCCGGCGTGTGCCGACCCACTCGAGCGGGAGCGGGGCATATGGACATGGACATGGATGTCCCAAACACACAATATTCCCGGAATATTCAATGAGGCCTGACAGCAGCGGCAGCACGTGACAACATGACAAAGATACTCATTTTATGTATTAAATAAAATTGAGATACTAATACAAATTCATACATATATATACATATATATAAATAGAATTGTCGCCAGGTAAGGAAAAAAAATATATCACATCTGATAAGTCATTATCGTGCAACATAATCACATCAACCACTCCCGACATTTGATGGCAGTTACAATGAAATCGGCACATGCCATGTGTTTCATGCCACTGTTCCGCGAATTGGCTAATTCAAAACAAGATGGAGTGTTTCCATTGTGAGTGCTAGACTTGAAGGTACCCTGTTACTCGGTTAGATATAGTACTATGTATATGCTTCTGACACAGGCCCGATTGTTGCATATTCAAATTTTGTATGTGTACGTTAAAGACTCTAAGAAAATCATTAGAAACCTATAAATGTTTCTGTTCTACGTTAATTTGATAACACCCTTTTGAACATAGCACATACACCATACTATATACCAAATTTCAAATCTCCATCAACTACATTTCTCTTGGTAATCGACAATTTTTTTAGTTTACCTTTTATAATTTTAAACCATTTTTACATCTAAAGATGAAATTTTCACGACAATCTGAATAAAACTGTACAAAATAGAACCATTGAAAAAGCAGCCCGTAAAAAAGTATATAATTTTTATCGCTAATCCCATCTTTGACCGTGTTTTTCAGAAATTAGCGAAGCAATTTTGTTCAATTTTTCAAATTTAAACACAGTCGAACTTCCCTATAGTGAACTAGATCTCCCTATTATGAATTGATTTCAAACACACAACTTTTTTGTTCCAATTTAAATACATGTATGTCTAATTTCAATATAATGAAGTTTCTATATAATGAAGTTATTTTTTGGTCCCGTCAAGATTCATTATAGGGAAGTTCGACTGTAATACACTCTTCATAAGCTCTTAGTGGGGTATCAAAATTTCAAAATGTGTGAACTCTCTTTAACTTCAACTAACAGTTTTGCTTTTTAAATATGCTGGTTATAGCCTGATCTCTAAGAAAAATATGGTAATTAGGGGTATAATAGATTATTTTACTCTATTGTCGCGAATTTTTTTATAGAGTCTTGGGCGCATGGGGCATGGCGTTCTAACCCCTAATTAACTTAAGTCTGTGCTCACTTTGAACACCTGCATATAGACAGACAGAGAGTCAAACACACATGTCTGAATGATATTGCTAAAGTCTATACAATATATACTTTAGGGCAACTGCCACGCCTACTCCCTCCTTGTCACATTCAGACAAAACTCCTTTCTGCACTTTGAATGGAATCGGCGCATAATTAGTTCAGTTCAGTTGAGTTCAGTTGGGTTGAATTGAGTTGAGTTCAGTTGGGGTTCAATAAAATTGGATTGAATTTAGCTGAAAGCTGAAAGAAGAGCTTTCAAATTGATTAACTTCAGTTCAGAAGCATTAAATGAAATCGGAGACGCATTTATCAATTACGCGTTTTTTTGCCCGATTTTAAGGCAGAATTTCAGTATTTTAATGTGCTTCTTGTAATTCAATATTCGTTCTGATTAAGCGCCGATGGCAAAACTAATTGAACTGCCTCCAAGATATGGGAGGAAGAAGAAGAAGAAAGGAGAAGAAGAAGCACAAGAAAATCGCCTTTAAATTATATTCCGAAATCAAGTATACGCAGCGTTGTGCGTGTCACATGACACAGCAGCAGTAGTTCGAGGCCTGAGAGGGGGGTGTTCCGAGGAAAGAGCGGAAAAGCTTACTTTATGGAGATGGCAAAACATATTATTTTGTATTCAAAATCACAGAGAATACTTTGCTTTTCAGGAATTTTCCTACCAGCTTACAGCTCGTTCCTTCTCCTTCTAACTCGATATTGCCTTCCCTTGCATTCCTTGCCTCTATATACATATATGTTTTTTTTCAATGTGTGTGTGTGTGTGTGGACAGGACACATGCGTCCTTCAACGGGCTTCGAGACCCAGGAAGGTAGCTCCATTTGCTGGGCAGGTGTACTCCTTCACTGACACAGCATGGTCCTGAGACCCAGCCCATAGCCAGTCCCAGAAACCCATATGCTGAGCTGGGCATGGGCGTAGTGCAAGGGAGGAGGGCAAGGGAGAAGCCTTAATTGAGCAGAATATCTGCTCGAGAATTATTATTATTATTATTATTATAATTATTGTTATGCACATTGTTGTGGCTCCTGGGGATCCGGATGCTGCTGCTGTTGATGATAAAGTGCAAGTCAATAGCAAAGCATTCCAACTTGCCAGGAAAACCACTGACACAGCAAATATGGAGCTCTCCCCAACGTTTTTTCACAGAATTCAGAACTGAATTTGGTTTCTGCTTATTAACAAATTTCCGCTGGGTATACGAGACATCGAAGCCAATACGGAGCAAAATTCTTGCATGTGGTTTTGCTGTTAGTTTAATTAGAGTGTGGTTGAAGCTCTACAAAAGGGAGTAGCAGCTGCAGTAGTAGTAGTAGTAGTAGTAGCTATAGTCCAGAAATTGCTCTTTCCGATAAGCATATATTCCGATCGATAGCTCATGGTCTGGCAGACCAGCACTTCGCCAATTATAATGAATAAAAAAACCAAAGCTCTTACGACCTAGAATCCGGAATTTGTCAGAAAGAATCCATAAGGTGGTTGCTAGCGATGCACAATACTTTCAAGCGTAAAAACGTAAGCGATTTCCAATAATAAAGCTTCAATTTTCGTAACCCTTATATTTTTAGTTCAATAGGATGTAATTGTCAGATGGTCAGAGTTCCGACAATAAAAGGGCATTTACGAAGCTTTCCCGATGTATTAAAAATTTCAGCACAAATTTAGCAATTTTCTGGCTTCAATTAAATTCAGTTCAGCGTCAAAATTGTGTCTAGAAAGTTTGCTCATTTTTTGTTAAATAGATTAAGCTAAATGCCGTTTAATCAGCAGTTATGCCATGAAATCACCGAGTAACGACAGCTGTAACAAACACACACAGAAAACACATACACACACGCGCACTCATGCGGGTATATTGTCAGGGTATATGGTATATGGCTTCTATAAGAAACCATGCAAAAGTTTCGCGTTGTGTGGATTTGCCTACAAAAAGCGTATATAAATGTGAAAAATGAGATTCGTTGAACAGAAATGAGGTTAAGACATTGCTTAAAATGCAATAAATTATAATTTTATATATATTGCAACACAGTTACAGGGTATATAGCTAGTCGTGCGCAGTTATATAGTGCTATTTAACTTGTTTACATTTTCGTGGCGTTGAAAAGTTCGAGTAAAAGTCTAATGAGAAAGGTGTCAAAAGCGGAAAAGCGAGCATATAAGGCTCTACACACATACAAACACACACACACACACATACACACACACATACACACACACACACACACACACACACACACACACACACACACACACACACATAAAGAGACATACAAACACAAAGGATTTGCTGCGGTTGCTCTGCGCCCTGAAGTATGCAACATTTTTATTGCTCATTAAAATTGTTGCCAACTTGAATGTATTTATGTGCCTAACCCCATCACAAGTGGTCACGCCCACTTGCCACGCCCACACACAGCATTCGACAAATGTAGAACAACAACAAGAACAACAACAAGAACAGCTAAATTTATGGCCAAAACGCCAGTCAATAGAAACATTTATTATTAGCCAAAAAAAGGAAGAAAAAATTGTCTGAAATTGGCAATTCGCATACAAAAACATATCCTTTTTTTTGGGCCAGAAACCAACTGCATTGCGCTGATTGTGTCAGGACAATGGAGGACATTGATGAGGACAATGTGGGATAGAAGCTGAATGAAACGGGAAAGGGGGGACTTGGCGAGGAGACCCAACGGGTGGTGTCAGTGGAACAAGACTTTCGTTCATTTGTATTGTCCTCAGTGCAGTAACATGAAATTTACATATATAATGTACATATTTTATACGGTTTGTGTACAAGTGTGTGTGTGTGTTTGTGTGTGTGTGTGCCTCTTAAAGCCTTTGTTCTTTGTTGTTGGCGCACATAATCAACATTTTTATTGATTGCTTTAACTTTATTAACGAAACAAGCGTAGCGAGGTGTGTGTGTGTGTGTGTGTGTGTGTGTGTGTGTGTGTGTGTGTGTGTGTGTGTGTGTGTGTGTGTGTGTATCTATG
>JBANCY010000777.1:0-20317 GCA_037040045.1 Phorticella flavipennis | reverse complement strand
AAGGTGATAAGAAATATTACACCTATTGCAAGGTGATAAGAAATATTACACCTATTACTAGGTTGATATCAGCTGGAATTATCTTTAGTCGAATATGTTCAAATTGTATTGAATGATTTCCTTAATTATTGTTAATGTTCTGAGTATATATGCGTTAATTTTGTATATGATATTTACCCTACAATATATAAGTCAAAACCCAACAAATCCGAATCGGACAAGAAATACATATACATTCAAATTGATTATTCAAACTACTAATTAGCCATTTATTCATAATTGCTTTAAGCTATGGATCTTTTGTATATTATATGCGATGGTATGCCAATTTGTGTCCATGGCCAATGGTCAGCAGGGTGTTTTCATCACTCCAAACCGCATCCGTGAGGCGCGTATGTGTCTTCTCGTTGGTATAAATGATTTCATGGATTACGCCAACCTTGGCCACTTTGACTGCGGCTGGCTGATTGCTCATAGCCGCCAAATTGCCACTGAAAAAGTTTTTAAACAAGTTAGGAAGGATTATCTTGAGCACGCCGAAGGTTTCATACTCTTTTCGAGGGCAAAGCACTTAAATTTTAATGTAATTTTTCGATATTTAAGACTTGCAAACTATGGCAAATTTAATTTAAAGAAAACAGTCCAACTTTTGGTTATATGATAAGAAGTCCGATTCTTATTAAATGGAGCAGTGGATATGAACCAATCCTGGGACTATGTGAATATGATCCAAAACGTTAGAAAACATGAACAATTTTGGCAAAACCGATTTATAGTTGTATGACAGCTATATGATATTGTGGTCCGATTCGGCAGGGGCCGATATATGTGCTTGATACCAAAAGAACGCTACATACATACAGACGGGCGGACATGGCTCAATTGATTTCTGTTGTCCTGACCATTCTGAATATAACTTTTGAGGGTCTACGACGTTTCTCTCAATGCATAACATACTTTCGACAAAGTTAATACACTAATTTCTTCGAAAAGAGTATAATAATGATGATATATTCCATAAAGCCAATCCTATAGACTTACCCATTAACTAGTAATTGTGACACAAGACCCTCATTGAAGTAGGTATCAGTTTGCTGTATTTTGCGTGGAACGCGAATATCCAGAGAATGTACATTGCCATCATAGTCGCCCAGGTAGATATAATTGTCGCCCTGCAGTTCACTGGGCGAGGCCCAGGCGGCGCAGGTAAAGCTAAGCATATGGGTTTTGTCGTCATACAGACAGAACGAGGAAGGAGAGGCGACTCGCACATCCCACAGTCGGGCACAGCCGCCACGATCACAGGTGATAACCAGGTCTCCAGTTGTCGCGGATGTGGCCAGTCCAGTCAGTTTTCTGGTGTGAGCAGCTCGAGCTCGATAAGTGCTACATAAGTCGGCGCCAGACAGATCCCAGACCTGCAGAATTAACATTATTCTTATATGCTTTAACCGGAATATAGCCTAGGAAATAACTTGCATTGAGTGTATTGTCCAGGCAGCTTGTGGCAGCTTGTTGGGGTTGAGATTTGAACACGGAGAGCTGATTAATGGGCGCACTGTGTGCGGCATCTTCGCCCAGAAGGAACAAACAGTACGGAGCTTTAGGATTACGGACGGTCGAATAGGTCGACCAGGCTTGCAGCCGTGCGTCGCCCAGTGCCGCAAGGAGCACATTATCGTTAGCATAACGCAATATATTGACGGTACATTCAGATTGCAGCTTGAAGTCCGCACTGTCCACAGTCATGTGATCCAGCTTGTTGAACCCGAATAACATCCCCCACCAGTGACCCCCATCGCGTTGATTTGTAGCTAGAGCGAAATGCCCCGTCTCATTCATGGAAATGCTATCGAAGCAATCGTGAATCCGTGGGGACAGATTCTCTAGGCGCGCATTCATGTCCGCCACATTGAGATTGGGATAATCCACACTAGCGGCCAGCTCATGTGCCGGCGGGGGCTTATGCGTCTCCGGCGCACGATACATTTCCGAGCTTCTTTGCGGAAACATTATAAAGTCGTCGAAATTCAAACCAATTAGATCTAATCCGAGTGCGGTACCAACAAACACGTTGAACCTACAAAATACAATGCTGTTGAAACTTTGAGTTAACATATGTTATTAACAGGATTTCAGTTGCGGATACCTTTTACCATTTTAAAGTCCTTATCCAAATATAACATATTTGTATTTTTCATTAGAAGTCTGTTTTATTATTTTATTTTGTTAACTTTTAACTTTTAACTTTTTTTTCTTTTAACTTTTTTTTTCTAAGTATCGATATTTTTTAATCAAAACATAACACTTTTAAAATTGGCGCCGATGTTTGGCGCCCACTAACTATGCTGTTATGTTATTTTGTATCGATACTTTAACACTTGTTTTTAATATAATTTTCACAACAAAAACTATTTTATAGCTGAATTAATATTAATTATTAATGATCTTCGATATAATTTCATAACTTTATATTCATAATTTATCCAGTAAATCCCATTATAAATGTTAATAAATACATAGTTTCCTGGCTTGCACGGTGCATGAGTTATCGATATTTCAAACAGCTGTTGTCCTCTGTAAAGCAACTGCAAAATAAACAGCTGATCGCTTACACAGAATAAAACATTCCAAAAAATGATTATTTATGGCGTTTATATTGTTAGCAAATCCGGCGGCCTTATATTCAATCTGGACAATAATGTGCCACGGATAGAACACGAAAAAACCTTCACTTATCCCCTGGACCTGGTGCTCGATTACGATCAAAAGAAAGTATCTGTTGTCTTTAATCGCAAAGATGGCATAAACGGTGAGGCGTTTACTACCGAGTTCCCATTCCAAATAGGAGATTGAATATCAAAAATTATTTAAAATTATTTTCCAGTTGGGCATGTTTTAGTCGCTGTCAATGGTATGCCAGTCAATGGTGTCACGCTAGAGGATGGCCGAGACGTGAAGGCTACGTTGGAGTCCGCTGACAACTTCCCCATAAATCTCAAGTTCAGCAGACCCAAAATGACCACAAACGAGAAGATCTTCTTGGCCAGCATGTTCTATCCATTGTTCGCCATTGCCAGCCAGCTGAGTCCCGAACCAAAGAGTTCCGGTATTGAAATTTTGGAAGCGGATACCTTTACGTTGCATTGCTTTCAAACGCTTACGGGAGTCAAGTTCATTGTGATCTCAGAGACGGGGTTGAACGGAATGGATCTGTTGCTGCGCAAGGTTTACGAACTATACTCAGACTATGTGCTTAAGAACCCCTTCTACTCCCTGGAGATGCCCATACGCTGTGAATTGTTCGACAATAAGTTGCAGGAGTTGCTGTCGCAGGTGGAGAAATCGGGAATAAACAATATTGACAAATAATAAGATTTTGTTTAAATTTGTGTATCATTATCTGCTTTATAATTTAGATACTATGGAAATTGTCATTCGTAGTTGTGCTCTTATTATTGGGCTCTTCCGTCTTTCACCTGTTGAGGCCATGGCCTTTGGGTTGTAAGTGAAATCCTTATCTTTGGGCAGGCAGTTGTAGGATGTCCAATAACGATCAGAAGATAGTATTATAGGACTTAATGTGGTTTAAATTGGATCCCATTTTGGGTTCAAAAGCATTATACCATCGGCGTCTCATTCGATATTCGATGCCAAAGCAAATTTTTATTTCTGTTGTATAAAAAAATATTTTAAAATTCTAAAATCTATAATTTGGCCATACCTGTTAAATGCTTTAAGAAATCTTCACTCGCAAATTTGGTATATCAGATTTGAAATTCTTTTGAAATTTACCTATTTTATTAAGATATGTGCCTTTCGAATGATATTTGCCTCATTGAAGCAGATCACACTACAAATAAAAATCTATTGAACTTGTCTGTAAAATTGACTTTACTTAGACAAGGAAATAGGGTATCTCTTATTGCAAATATTGCAGCAAAGTTTTTTTCTTTCCTTCCATGAAAGCCTTCGAGTTTTTATTGATAAGAATTATTCAGATAAGATCATTGTAAAGCTTTAAACAATATAAAAAGGTAACCCGTCCCATAGAACAGCTAAATACGGCAAAACGAAAGGTAACAGACTCGGGTGCCTCTTGATCTTTCTGCAATTGTGGCTCTTTATCATTCCAAATGCCTCACGTAAGTGCAAGGATATCTTAGCCTTATTCAAAATTTTCTTTATAGATTTACGATTCTTAGACATAAATGTATCGACATTTGGCGCAAATGAACACAAATTTCAATACAAAATTGGCAACAAATTCTACCACGTTGAGGATAAGTTTGGTTTGAGGCAGAGGACAATTGCCGACAAATGGGAGGACATTTGGTCATCTTTGAAAGTAGGAAGGAAATGGATGAGGTCTTACCGTTACTTCCAAGTAATAAATTTTGGAATTCTCTAAACAGTTTAGCCCAATATGGAGAATGGGTTTCTATTAGCAATGGAGAGAGCGCTTCCTATTTAAGATGGCATCCTAACGAGCCCAATGGCCCCGGTACCGAATTTTTTGAAGAATTGGTTTCAAAGGCCCTGAATGACTTGCGTTTCGAAAGAGCCCTAAACTATATATGCGAAGCTAAAATAATCTATTAAATCAGCTTAAATATTGTATTTAAGAGCTAAAATTCATTTAATGCTAAAGAGCTTAAAACATTTGGGTGTTTTTCGAAATATTCACGTTATTGCATTTCATGCATTTTATAATATTTACATCTGAAGCTCAGTAAAATATATTTATATATTATATTTATATATTATATTATATTTTATATTTGATAATACATTACAGATAACGACAGCAATAGCAAGCTGTTCGCATCGAATCCATAGACATTGGGATTCAGTCACCAAAAACATTTCTGAAACAAAGCTTGCAATAGAAATATATTCGTAATACAATGAAAATTAAATTTATTTGTCTTTTTGTTTTAGTTCTCAGCTTAAAAACCACTAATGCGGTAAATAGAATAATTTTTCTAAATTAAAAATCCAACCCAAATCTTATAGTTTCAGAGTTGTAAGGAATCACGACAACTTGACTCGACCTGTGGAAATTATTGCTTCAGTGTGGTAAAACCCCTATTGGAACACGCAAAGGGACTGCAGAGTCAAGTGAATAGTATAAATATTCAAGAAAAATCATATTGCCGGGACAATATCAATAATGTTGGAGAAAATGTTAATATTCTAAATCAGAATATTAAAGAGAACTTTAATAATCAAAATGAAATAATTGCGAGTATTGAACGCATTTTAGAAAGCCAAAAACATATTGAAAAAGCCATTGATCAATTGTCCACAGATCTGCGCAAAAAAGTCGAGTCAAAGAATATAATTCCTAGAGAATCGTTTAAAAAAATTGGTTCTAAGTTTTATTTCATAGAGCACACTGACAGAGTGAACTGGTTTGAAGCGGCAAATAGATGTCGCGCTATGGGCGCCCACCTGATAAGTCTGAAAAGTGATAATGAGCTGAAGGCTTTGACGCCGCATCTGAGATCAGGGGTCAGTTATTGGCTGGACTTCAATGATCTCGGGACTCGAGGTACATATGTGTCGATTGTAACTGGTCAACCGGCAACGTACTTGAATTGGCATAAGGGGGAACCGGATCACTGGAGAGGCATTGAACACTGTGGCCACTTGTGGTTCCATAATAATGAGCATCTGATGAATGATTGCGATTGTAATGCAAAGGCAAATTTTATCTGTGAATTGGCGAATGAATAGTACTTTTAGAATAATATAATACATAGGTAATTAAAATAAATTCATATTTTCATATTATTTTAATATTCTGAAATGTTTGTTATTGTTCTTGAACAATCATAAGACATAATTTGAAATTACTTAAAACGATGCAATACTTTTGTATTATTCAAACACGTAGTTTGTATTATCTTCTTCCTGGAGCAAATGAACACAAATTTCAACATAAAAATGGCAAAAAAGTTCACCACATAGAGGACGAATCGAAAGTCTTTTGGATCAGGTTTTGTCGTTTATTCCAGATGAAGATTTTTGGACTTCTCTAAAAAGTTAAGCCGAATATGGAGAACGGCTTTCTCTTTGTAATAGAGAGAGCCCTTCCTATGAAAGATGTAATCCTGGCTAGCCCAATAATTGGAGCGATTCTTAATTTTGTGTGGAAATGGATGCGAAACATTCAGAAATTATATATGCGAAGCTGAAATAATCAATTAAATCTGTTCAAATAATATATATGCGCTATAATTCTCTGAATATTAAATAGTTCAAAACTTTGATGTGCTTCAGGAAATATTCACGTCTTTCTTTCGACTTTTAAAAGTGTCAGGATCGCAGTAGAAAGAATAAATGTGCATTCGAAACTTTAAACTGTTGACTTTTTGATAATATTTAAATGTTCCGAAGTTTAAAGTAATCAAGAAAAATGATAAAGTCACTTCTTAAAGACTAAAAATAGCCAATGAAGAATCTACTTAATTATGTTAAAATGAAAGTAAGGCCAATAAAGATATAAGCTGGGAATTCCTAAAGATTTCACACCAAATTCACACTGAATTCTGCAATGTTTATTTATAAAATGTAATAGATATAGTTAAATGTTTGGATGGTAATGATAATAATCTAAAGACATAAATTATATACTTCAAGCCAAATATTTTCTTTAAATTGAGCCCTTATTCGATGTGTTTATAATAGAAATTGAAGAGCAATTAGAACAAATATAATATATAATATTGCAATCGTTTTGTTAGTCCAAAAATGGTGACATCCTTTTCCGCCTAATAAAATCACTAGGTAATTGTTTCCGACATAGAAATCACAGTTTTTCATAATATACAATTAAGATAAGCACGCTATGAAATAATATGTATAAACATGAAAAAACTTAAGAACCAATCGTTTAGTAATCTCAAAAATTAAAGGTGGAACACTTGGGTACTGCTAATCTTGAAAGTCACAAATTGATTGTGATATTTGACATTGATTTTTGGAAATTTTTTATGGCTTCAAAAATGAAGATTTAAAATTTCATTTAATGAAAAAACCATTTGGATATATTGTATATATTTGAGTTACCCACCGAAACAAAATGTTATCATACTACACGAGGGTTAATATGTTTTCATAGTATGAGGATTTCCTAGAATTACTGAGAATATGTAAAATATTTCCCATTAATCAGAAAAATATAAAACATAATATATTTAAAAATACATTAACAGAGATAACGACATCAAATGCAAGACATTTTGCATCGAAGCAGCGAGCCTTGGATTCAGTTCTTAAAGATCTTCTTTGACACAAAGGAAAATGATTCGTAATACAATGAATATTCCATTTAATTGCTTATTCGTTTTATTTCTCGTCTTAAAAACCATTAATGCGGTAAATAGAATCATCTTTCTAAATTGAAAATTCAAACCAAATCTTATAGTTTCAGAGTTGTATAGAATCACGACAGCTTGACTCGACCTGTGGTAATTATTGCTTCAAAGTGATAAAACCTCTATTGGAACATGCAAAGGGACTGCAGAGGCAAGTGAATAGTACAAATATTCAAGACAGATCGTATTGCCGGGACAAAATCGAGAATGTTGAAGAAAATGTTAATGTGCTAAATAAGACTATTATAGAAAAGTTTAATGAACACAATGAAATAATCGCGGGTATCGAACGCGTTTTAAAAGATAAAGTTGATAATTTACATAAAACGATATCTCAAAACTTTGATGTTCAATATAAAAGTAACGCTGATTCTAAACATATTCTATTTGAAAAAATTGATAAGCTAACAGACTCATTGCAATCACAAAAGATGGCTATTGATCAATTGAACTCAGATCTGCGAAAAATTGTCGAGTCGAAGAATATAATATCTAGAGGACCTTTTAAAAAAATTGGATCAAAGTTTTATTACATAGAGCATAATGCCGGAGTGAACTGGTTTGAAGCAGAAAGTAGATGTCGCGCTATGGGCGCCCACCTGATAAGTCTGAAAAGTGATGATGAGCTGAATGCTTTGACAGCGCATCTGCGATCAGGAGCCAGTTATTGGCTGGATTTCATTGAAATCGGGACTGAAGGTACTTATGTGTCGAGTGCTACAGGTCAAGTGCCAACATACTACAAGTGGCATGAGGGTGAACCCAATAAGTGGGCCGGAATTGAGCACTGTGGCCACTTGTGGTCCCATAATGATATGTATCTGATGAATGATTGGGTATGCAGTGCAAAATCGGATTTAATCTGTGAATCGGCGAATAATATTGAATAGTAATTTAATATAAAAAATGTATAATTATAATAAAGTCAAATTATCATATTATTTTAATGTTCTAAAATGAATGAGTTATATATAAAATGTTGCTTAGGAGAAAACCAGAAGGGAGCTTCAGTGAGTCTGTCGCAAAGATAAGCTCGTGCATCGATATTTCCAGGTCGAAATCTACGATATTATGTATGACGTTGGCTTCTGTTGAATTCAACTAACCTTAAAAAACTCACCCAAAAAAGATTTGAAATTTATGCCCAAAAATTCCATATATATTTGACAGATCTACATTTTCGTATTATACAGCAATTCATATTCTTTTTAAAAAGACCGCACGCAACGAGAATAATTATAGATTAGTAGTCTGACATATATAGTGCAGAAAATTATCACAATTTTCAGGATTTAGATTTCCATTTGTAATTTCAACACATTTTTCCTTTTCGTTCTTATCATTGGGTTGTCCCGCCTTCCATCTGTTGTAGGGCATGGCTTTTCCGGTTGTAAGTGAGGTGAAGTCCTTATCATTGGCCAGGCAATTGGAGGATGTCCAATAACCACCCGGAGGTAGTATTGCTGAAATTAAGTCCATCTCCGTACTGCTCTCAACGTTAAGCAAATATCCTCCCAATTTGCGACAATTGTGGGCGGCCCTAAACCAATTAACCTTCAGAGAGGACTCGATGTGGTACAATTTGCTGCCAATTTTGATTTCAAACCCGTTGCACCTGTTGATACATTTGGCTGCCCCATTTGATATTGTAAAAGCTTCAGCTGAAATGGAACAAACTTAACTTAACTTAAAATCTGAGGTGTTTTTCGAAAAACTCACGGGTTTCACTCGAAAGTGAAATATGCCACAATTGCAGCAGAAAGAAAAGAAATGCGAATTTAGTGCCCATTTTAAAGGTCGATCAAGAACTGACGACGTTTCCAACCAACTTATAGTATTTATATATTTCAGCTAATCAGATAAAGCCAGCGTTTATCAGAGCCAATAAACAAGCCAATTAATATGCTATCATTGGACTCGTAAAACGGAGGTAATTAGTATTATTAGTTGGTCTAAATATAAATTTTGAGTTCACATCCACTGGCTGAATAGATCAAGATGTTGATAATATTGGAAGATATTATTGTTTTTATTATATGACCATAACAACCCTATCGGATCACAGCCTATAGCACTATTTGCCTTTATTTCTGTTTCCTTCACTGAAGACCGTTTTTACGTGGGTGGATTTCAAATCCAACACCCCAACACAGTTTCTTCTAAGAGGGTCATACCTTCGACATGAGTGGGGCTTGAACCCACAGTGGGGCTTGCTTTCCAACTATGTTAACTAGTTTAAAAATTAGCGTTATAAGTCTTCCAACAAAGCTTCCGACGTTCACCTCTAAAAGTTAACTCCAATAAATAATATTCTAAGATATTCGTAATTTTATTGAACTAATTAATGGTCATTTCTCTTTCCGGCTAATAAAGTTAAAGCACCAGGTAATTATTTCCGTTTTGGAATTCATATCAACATTTCTGGACTAATCATTTCAGATCTTCGATAAACCAAATAAAGATAAGTTGGGTAAGGAACACTATAAATGCGAAGAACGAAGCAAACAATCATTAGTTCACTTCAAATCGTTGAAATGGAAGATAGAAGAGTTGGTTTCCTCATGATCTTTCTTCAATTTTGGCAGTTTGCCACGCCAAGTCCGAATTGTAAGTTATTTTATCTATAACTCCTTCATTAATTTGATTTCTTCCAATATCATTTTTAGACCAAAACATTTCTCAACCATTTAATTCAATTTCAACTAGTAAGTACTTTTCATTTTATACGAGAATATATTGTAACACAGTTAAACGTTAATTTCAGATCGGAGTGTGGCGTTATTTAATGCCAACGAAAGCCAATATCAGTATAGAATTGGCAACAAATTCTACCACATTGAGAAGGAAAAACGAGTTAACTGGTTTGAGGCCGAGAACATTTGTCGACAAATGGGAGGACATTTGGTCAACTTCGAAAGCAGCAGGGAAATGGATGAGGTTTTATCATTAATTCCAAATGAAAATTACTGGACAGCCCTAAACAGTCTAGCTAAATATGGAGACTGGGTTTCTATTGGCAATGGAGAGAGTGCAACCTATTTAAAATGGCGACCTGGAGAGCCCAATAATGCGGGAGGCTCTGAATTTTGCCTTGTTATCAATCGAGTGGGACTCAATGATGCACGATATCCCGTCAATTATCGGTATATTTGTGAAGCGAAAGTCATATACTGATTGATTAAGACAAAGGGATGTCAATCGCATCATTGTTTAAAAACTTTAATAAAAAGATTATGTTCATAAATGACGATTTTTCAATTTTATCCTAGGAATCAACACTCCGTTTATATATGTAATTGTAAGATTGATCAGGTATCTCGCAGACCAAAATTTTGGACGACATTGTTCTATCTTGTTCTCCGTTTAAAAGATTTTTATACAGATCCAAGGCAACACTGAAATGATGGAAGAATTGTGCTTATATTCAATAATTATAACAGATTCCATTACTTTTTCTCCCATTACTTATTCTCAGGGCACAAGTCTCTTTCCGATAGAAAGATAATTAAGTTTAAGATTAGTCCTCTAATAGCTTTCAGTCTTATATATACTGATATTGAAAATTCTCATTAATATGTATAAGTTTGTTAATTTCATCATAAAAAGAATCAAAGCTGTTGGAACTCATAAGACCTTCCATCCAACTTTGTCGATCCTCTTCCCTTATGGCAGCCAAGCGGTAAGATTTCTTCATTTTAAGTACCATCTGCAAGTTAGTGAATCAAATATTAGTTATGCAAAACCCTATCTATAGCTTACAATTTGATTTTATTTACTTACTATGCCATCCCGGTCCGGCTTGCATGCCTTGACCCTATGACGACCGATTCGAGTTATCTTGAAACTGTAGGGCTTCGTGCTCTTCGCAATATGGCAAACACATAAGTTCTCAAGGGGTATTATTCCGCATACGTTTTTTATCCCATTTTTCTTAGTTTTGAATATTAATAAACACTGATTATACAGAATAAAATAGCGTCGCTTCCACAATTTGAGTCTATGCAAAAATATTTCAAAATAGGTTTTAAGTATAGATTTGAAAGCATGAAATTCGAGAAGGTAACTCACCTCTTGCTCCGTTTCCAAAGCCAGCCTTCCATTTCTCCCTCCGTTCAGCTCAACGGTAGATGCGATATTGACTAAACGATATCAGGAATGGAAAGGAACACGAATAATTCTTTTAATGAAATAATTTATAATAAGTATACAACAACAAGACAATATGAATAAATGCCGAAGAACTTATACTCTTTGTAGAAAAGTAGTTGATTTTTTATAAAATAAATAAAAGTCTGAATGTTTAAATAAATCTGATAAATTGGGATCGAATATGGATAATTTTTTTTTTCGTAAGAAAATTAGTTTAATATTTTTCTTATAATTCTGTAGAGCTCTTGGTGTTTGTATTTACTCTCACATCGAAATAATTGAAATAACGCATCAGTAATTATGATTTAATTGTACTATTTATAAAATATGTATGATATATAGATTTAGAGGTATTATTATACAATAATATGAAGTTCCTTAACCGCTACAGTTGACACTCGCTATTCTCTCCCCAGTTAGAGGACATATCTTATAATATTAATGATACTTTCTTATACCCTGATCCTATATGAAAAATTTTTGTTGGAATGAATATAACAAACAGAAGGTGGCGTGGCACGACCCATTAGGAATATATATTTTTAATTAGCATCATAAGCTGAGTCGATCAAAATTATATTTTTTCCATTTCTGTGATCAACATTAAAACTACTTTAATACTTCGCCAGGCAGGATTTATTTTTGACACTAATGTCAGCCTAAGGGGCCTCAGTGGACCAGTGGATAGTGCACTGTCCCGACAAACAAGAGGTGCCAGTTCGAGCCACGCTTATGTCGATAGATATGACCCTCTTAGAAAAACTAGGTTATGGCGTAGGACTTGATGTCAGTGAAGGAAGCAGAGATAAAGGAAAATAATGCTTCAGGCTTTGACCCGATAGGGTTGTTATGGAAATATAATAATAATAATAAAATCAGCCTAAAATCGAGTAAAATTTTAATATGTAAAGTGAAAACTGTCCAATGGACCAAACACTCATAACTCAGCCAAAACTGCACCGATTTTAACATATTATAGTATACCATTTTGTTCATGATTCTTGATTCCAATTCGTTACTTATTCAAATTTTCGTTTTTCAAATTTTGTTCATTTAACAACAAAAAATTTTTTTTATTTTTTTGTAGTTTTTTTAGCTAAGGGGACCCCCTGTGAATTGGAAAATTTTTTAAAATTATAAACTCAAAATTTTAACTTTTTTCCATTTCTGGCATCAAAATTAGCATTAAAAACTACTTTAAAACTTCGCCAGTTAGTTTAATTTTTGACCTGAAAATCGGTCTAAAATCGAGTAAAATTTTAACATGTAAAATGTTAAATTTGCTATGGGACATATTACAAACACTCATAACTCAGCCAAAACTGCACCGATTATCGCTTATTTTACCATTCTGTTCAAGATTTTGATGCCAACACCAACATGTAAATTGAAAATTTTCCTCAGGGGACATATTTTAATCGACTTTATTTGGTCAACACTGCGCCGATTTTGGCTTATTATGGCATTTTGTTTATCATTCTTGAATCAAACTCAAAAACTTATATGTAAGACATACACCAATCCTATGTTTTTAGAACGATGGGATTTCAATTCAAATTTTATATTGTATGAATTTATTAGTTTTTCAAGTTTCTGAATGGTAGGAAATAAATTTGACGGATAAAGTTGATAAATGGACAAAAATAAAGTCATTTACTTTATGAATACGAATATTTTGATAATTTATTTTCTGTTATACGCTAAAGCAATACAAAATTTATATTTTAAGCTACGATTTATGTATATAACACCTACAGACATACTTAGAAAAGCTAATCGTATTTATATTCGCACTTAATATGTATGTACAGCATTTGAAGGTACAATATATATGTACATGCTTGTATAATCATTTTCCCCGCAATGCTAAAACGCACATTTCATATGATACAATTAATTCGACATTTAGCTTAATTATTATTTTCATCGGACATATAATATGTCCTTAGCTTTTAATAAGTGTGATTAAACTATGTATTTATACAGCGAAAGCTCTTTTGGTCGGGGACCTCAAACGGCTTTGATGGAAGGTTTCATATAGGTTTTTTTTACCATTTAGAGGTTTTGGGGACCAGAAAAGATTTCACTGTATAATAAATTACAATTAATTAGTTGACAGTTTTTTAATATAATAATATTGCAATATGTTTTTTGGATTTTCGTAATAAGATTTCATTTTCCCTTTAAATATTACTACAAAATATACAAAAAAATTTCGATTTGAGATGGGCAATGTGCAATGAAACAAAATTCGCAGATTCTTAAGCTATTGGCAATGCGCATCACAGATACGCGTTTTATGCCAAAATAATCAAAACAAATGTACAATCGAATTTGTTTTATAATAAACATATATACGACATTTAATAGGTAATTCTAGAACTATCGTTAGTTACCTTCGCGCTGTGCATTTTGGCAGGAACACTTTGTGGCTTGTGGTTCGTTTCTAACCAATAAAATTAACAAGAAACAATACAAAATGCATTTTTGATACATTTGCCCAAAACGGAACTACTCAGTCGATCAGCGGTGAACGAAGAATCGATATCACCGAGATAAAACTAGCAATACTATCTACTTTTGCCACGGATGAAATGCATTATTGTATTGTCAGTGTTAATTCTTTAGTCTTTTACACCATAATTCATTTTGATTTATATATCTTTTCGTTGTTTCGAAATAATATTTCCGAAAGGCCTTTTGAATTTAAGTTTTTAATTTCTTTTTATATATAATAATTGCCAAGCAAATTTATTAAGCAGGCGGCTGGGATATGTTTCATAGCAATAAAATTAGGGGGAAAAATAGTAGACTACTTATATAGGGGCGGGATTGCTAAATTTGATGGCTTATCGTAATAACATATAATTTGCACTAATTGAAAATTGTATTTCTTTCAGTTAAACGTAATATATTTGCAGCTCCTTTTTTCGAATTCTTTTGTTTTTATATAAGCTTAATGTAAATAAATTATATCACAACAATAGAGAATAAATTTGTATATGCTTGCGTGTGTGTGTGTGTGTGTTAATTTTTTATAATGTGTCTCTTAATTTTGAGATACAACACAAAGAGATGCACGCTGATTACAACATAAATATAATATAATATAAAGATACATATACATAATGTTGGGCTTCATGGCAAACGCGTATAACATCTATAAGGAGACACACACATATATATTACACAGACGGACAGCCACGCCCATTTGTGGGACGACACACATTCACACACGCTTAGACAGACGCGCAGCAATGTTCCACTGAGATCCAATACAAGTCTGACGACCATTTGGGGCCCGTCCAGCGCCGATTTAATACTAACTCTTGCTGAGCGCCTTCTTTTTCCTTTGTACCAGAATATCGTAGAACGGATTGTGGCTAATGGATTGCGTCAATCGCTTTATCCATTCCTGTTGATCCTCCTCTGTAGCGGCAGACATGCGATAAACCGTATGCTTGCCCTCTACCACCTGGAAAAATAATAAATTTTATATAGAAATTGCCAAGGAATCTACTAAATCTACCCAACATACCTTGCCCTCGGAGTCAGTCTTGCAGGCCTTGATGATATCAGCACCACCCGTCGCAAAAAGCTCGAAACAGTGGGGTTTGCTGCGATCTTGAATCTCGCGAACTGATATATTCTCTAGCGGTATAATACCACGCGGCTCCTTATCCGTAGTATACTCGAAATAATACAGGCAATTGTCGTTCAGTATGAACCACCGTCGCTTCCATGATTTGTATCTGCATTTGTATCAAATAATTTACATTATTCATAAGTCTGAATCGGTTTATAATTTGACGCAAGTGACTTACCTGCCGCCCTGTTTCCAGAGCCAGCCCTCCTTGTCGGGATTGAAGAAGGTGTGCATCAGATCATTGCCATCGTCTTGGGGTATCTTGAAGGGCTCTGTGCGTATGGATTCGTACAGCGACTCGAGCAGGCCGCGGGGCAAATCACCGCCGTTGTTGATGCCACGATTCATCGATATGAATTGCTCAACGGTGGGTTTGTCTTTGACCTAAAGCATGAAGAGATAATAAAATTTTAAATATTATATCATAAATGCAATTACAATTTGTGTCAAATTGTCTATGCTATGCGTGTTGCTGTTGATATCATGCTCATGATGCCACGAGCTCAATTAGCTGACACTCAAGAATTTGAACTCGTGTGTGAAATACTTGCGACTTGACCTATTTATAGAATCGGAATCGGACCCAACAGTTCTGTAATTGCCCCCAGCAAACCAAATCGTCTGTGGGGGAAAATGCGGAAATGCGTCGTGTGGATCCGTCGATAATTGTTGGCCGACAGGCAACAGTGAATTCAATTCCGCAGTTTGTTAAACGATTTGGGACACGCGTCTCTTTTATTTTTGGCACAAACCAAGAACTTCCGTAATTTGCCAACACTTCCGGATCACGAAACTTGACATTGAATTGTAAACGGTTGCCAATGGTTAATGAAATAAGAGATACCATTTCAAAGGTAACGAAATTTCAGTTAAGCTTAGTCGAGGGAAATAGCTAAAGATTAATCCTACACAGCATGGTATTTCAAAGCTATTTTAAGGGTTACACCCGTATCTATGTGTCTATTTTATGAAGCGCTACTTACCGATGGATTATGTAATGATGTATTGAGCATAATGATGGCAAAACTGAGCACATAGCAGGTGTCTGTGTTGGTAAAGATATCCGGATTGAGTTGACAGTAACGTTGAGCGAAACACTCCATCATTCGATCAATTTTTTGAGCTTCGCCAGGCAAGCGAAATGACCACAGGAATTGTCTATAATATAGATAAAATGTCGTTTAACCAAACTTATAGGCAGTCGAGAGTAGGGGGAAAAAACCTACCTAAGCGCCTGGACCAGTATCAGATTGGTGAAATCGTGAAGCGCCACAAATGCCTTTAGCACATCCTCATTGAAATCATTTTTCTCGCCGAGGTAATCGCCTGGAAAGTTAAACCGAAATGAACATGAAAATTTATGTTATGCATTTTGAGTTTTAATTGAATTTAGACCCCAGAGCAGCGGGGCCTTTCGGAAATATATACTAAAATCTAAAATACATAAAATTGAATGCTTACCAATGGCGGTTTTGTTTAAACCTTCGCCCTTATAGAGGAAATGCGCAACATCCTGCGGATCGTGTCGCAATAGTTTATTATCTACGAGATACTCAATGCCTGTGAATGACAAAAGAACATATATAAAGATATAATAGTACAATAGAACATATAATATATATACAAGATATTTAACATTATACAAAAAATATTTGTTTGTTTGATAAAAATGCAGTGCCGGAAATTCAAGTCGGTTCATATGCAGGCCAAACAATACGAGTCATGGGTATTATCTAGCCTTATATGTATATATAGCTATGAGCATAAGGCGCTGAACCAAAACATAAACCGCAAAAGTACATATAATGAAACTAAGGAGCGGCCATAATGGCGAGACATCGTTGTCATTATTTGCCAATCAAAACGCGAAGCAATTTGCGATAAAAGCCGGAAGGCGGGGTGAAAAAATAAAAGACAAACAATTTAAGAACCCAAATAAAAACCCCAAGAAATATAGCAAAATATGATATATCCAACAAGTTAGAAAATATTTAAGAATCGCGTGAGTTTGTGCTGAAGAAATATTTCAGAGATAATTAACAATGAGTCATTTAGGGGGGTTATAACTAAAGATGTTTGTATCATATTGTAGATAATTCCAAAGTATTTCGAGACGAAAAAAATGGAAAAAAGTGTTATAAATTATGAATCGAAAAAGAAAACAAGTTGAATATAGAAGTTAGCTGACAGACAAATTGACAGATGTGGTTTGTAGTAGTTTCTTTGTAGCAAATTGTGGAGAATCCATATAAACATATATGGTAACAACAACAACAACAACAACAACAACAACAACAACAAAAATCAGAGGAATGACAACAATAATAATGCGAAATGGCAACAATAATGACAAAGGAGTCGCCTTCGATGAGCACTTGGAGCGGTTGGAGGAGGGCAAAAAGTTTTTGCGTGTTGTGTGGCGCGCAACACACGCGATTAGCATCAGCAAGTTGGCAGCCCCATAGACCATCCTCCCTCCCTGGTAGAAATCGGAGGAGCTGGAGTTGGAGGCGACGGAGGCATATTATGTATGGCACATTTGTGTGCTATTAATTTAAGTGTTTGTGCGTGTGAGTGTGTGTATCTGTGTTGAAGGAAGTGGCGCAGGGGGTGTAGGGAGTGCTGGGAGTAGGTGGCACTAATGTTGATAATCGGCCGATAAAGCGACAAATGACATCCGCAAGCACCACCCAAAAACACCCGACAAACTGTTGGAAACTGTTTCGAGATTCTCGCATGCTTTTGTATGCTCTCTTCAAAGGAAAGGGTATAATCACTTTGTGCTAAAATATGCAAGGCCAAGTTGGATTGGAACTGAAACTTGATTTTGCCTATTATTACTATGTTTTGTATGCTATTACATTAATATTTTATGCGAACTTAAGTTTCATTATTAGCTTGAATTATAACAAATTTCAAAAGATTTGGTCTATAAGCTTGTATGTTATGGATGTTACACAAACCAATCACTAATCGTTTCCCAGATTCTTGTCGAGTTTTTAATTTTTTAGCTCGAATCATCGCTAGGACAAAGAACTTTTTCATTTCTATATCCAAAAAGAGTATAAAATCTTCGTTCAGTCGTTGTTTCTTTTTCTTTTTTAATAAGCGTCCCTTCGTTCCGGAACTGTCAACGATTCCCTCTTTGTTATCGCTGCCGGTCGCTGACTTTTACTACAAATACTTCAATGTGGATTAGCATTTATATTATGGTCGAGCCGTCATTTGGCATTTCATGCAGGATCCGAACTGTTTGCTATAGCCATCCAGACACAGACATACTGGGAACACAGGCTGGAAGATGCGTGGCCTAATTTGTAACTTGTCAGAGCGCTAATTTATGGCCCATAGAGATCGATGAAAATATTTGATTGGCTTTTGAATGGACTTGGGGAATAAGGTCGCATACTCTGGGCCAGAGTGGGCCACAGCTGGAATTTGTCAGTTCTATGTGCTGCACCTGGATTTAGTGTTATGCCTCAAACATAAAACTTCTGAAAGTTTTCCTCATAATTTGCAGCATATTCACTCGGTATACAATAGTTTATCAATCATATGGAACTCATGAATCATAAGTAATTACAATGAAATTCTCCATGCTTCGAATTCATGTCAACCCGCAGTTTTGGCCTTGCCCCGCTGCGATACCCTTCAGAGCAACTCAGAAATATTGCGGCATTGACATTTTCATTAAATTAAACGCTCAACTGCTCCTCCTTCTTTTCCCCATTTCCCCAGCAAATGTCAACGAACTGTCAAATTTGTCAGCGTTTTAAGATAGTGCATCCCGCACACTTTCCACTTTCACATGCCACTTGGAAAATATCTCCCTGCTTCATGGGGTTGTCTGCAATGCCAACTCATTGGGTTATTAAATTAATGTCGAAATTATCATTGGGTGTACGTGAGGGTCCAACTTCTCCGTCCTTTACTCCAGTCGCATGGCAATTTTGCACTTTTGGCGCTGTCACGCTTTGAGTTTTTATGGGGGCGCCACTTCTTGACTCGCAGCTCAATTATAAACCAAAGTATTTCCATGATAATTTTATTCAAATTATTCATATAACCACACCGCAATCTTTCGAATTTGCACGGTTAATCAATGTGCGTAATTTATTAAAGCTCATATATGAAAACCAAACTGATTTCATACTCTAATTATGTAAATCTTTATTGGGCTTCGCGCGTGTGTGGGGGGCGAGAGATGCTATATTTACTTGGGAATTCTTACTGAATCAGCGGGCGGATATAAAAATGTTATATATATTGTGTTCTTTATGTAAATCACGCTCACTGGGGGAAGTTACGTTGTTGGCAATGGGATTTACTTTTGGGGCGTAATATCAGCACACCCATTGAAACACTTGTGAATTACCAAACTATAAATTAGCAAACACAAGTGTGGACGTTTTTATCTGCGGCATACCGAAGATTTCATACTCTTCATGAAAAATTGCTTGCTCCAATGGTGCTTTGAGCCTCAGAGCTAAGAGATACTTAGCAGAACAGTTGGTTGAGTCTGTGACGGTTCAGATCTATGAGAATTTTTGTATTTTTGTCTCCTAAGCATTCTTCAGCATAAGATATTTTTGTCTCTTCGATATAATATCGTAAATTTAACAAAAATTTGGTGTCTTTGCTTTTGGAGCTTTGATATACTTTTCGCATCTTTGAGATACATTTGTATCTTTGAGATAATTTTGTAGCTTTGATATACTTTTCGCAAATATGACATACTTTTGTAGCTTTTATATACTTTTCACTTCTTTGGGATACTTTTATATCTTTGACATACCTTTGTATCTTTGAGAAACTTTTGTATCTTTGAGATACTTTTGTATCTTTAAAATACTCAAAGTGAATAGTGGATAGTATTTTCTTTCAAAAGAGTATAAAAATATTATGCAGTATTTGAGAATTTGCCCCGACAAAACTTAAACTCATTAGTTATTTGCCGAGCAACTTCTAGAAGTATGGTAAAAACTCACCTTTTTTGGGATCCATATTAAACTTTTTACGTCCCATCGACATTTGTTTATCCTTATTGAAATGCTTGTCTTCCGGCACATCGAGTGCCTCCATTTCCGAAACGACTTCGCACAGCTCATCTTTGATTTGCTGCAAATGAAAATAAAAGCAA
>JBANCY010000776.1:0-20362 GCA_037040045.1 Phorticella flavipennis | reverse complement strand
ATATACATACCGCTTATATATATATATATATATATATATATATATATGTATATATATATATATAAATAATTCTTTAATATATAGCTAATTATTTATAATACTCTCTAAAAACTGCAGGGAGAGGCACCGAAGACTAGTGGTATTAGGGAAAGATAAACCAGTTTAAGCAATGAATATTAAAGCAGGTTATAAAATGATCTATTTTAGATGCTTACACCCGCAAAATGGGTAACCCTATTCAAAATTTTAAAACATTACAAAATAAAAAAATGTATTATTATTATTATATGGCTATAACAACCCTTTCGGGTCAAAACCTGATGCCCTATTTTCCTTTATGTTCTGGCTTCCTTCACTGAAAACCTTTTTTTTATGTGAGTGGATTCCAAATCCTACGCCACAACCTAGTTTTTCTAGGAAGGTCATGCCTAAAGGCATCAGCGGGTCTCGAACTCGCACCTCTTGTTTTTCGGGACAGTGCGCTATCCACTGGACCACCCAGTACAATATATAATATAAATTATTGTAACGATTTTAATAACAAAGAAAATGCTAGATTTTAATTGAGCTTAAAAGCCCGCAAGATGGGTACCCCTATTGAAAAGGTCAAAATTTTATAGCTTTAGATATAATAAAAATTGCAGAATCTTAGTAAAAAGCAAAGAAAAAGTAAAGCTAAGTAAAAAAACTGATTTTAAAGCCCGCAAGATGGGTGTTTTGTTTAATAATCAATAAAAATAAAAGTAAAAGTAGGAATTTAGGTATATAGAGCTAAAAGGCCTTTGAGAGATTCTAATGACCTAAAGGGCCCTTAAATTGGAACCTTGCATATAGCTTAAGCGTCTTTGAGTATCGCCAAACGCGAGATTGTACAGAGCTTAAAGGGCTTCCAAGAGCGCAAGATGGGAGATCGTATAGTGCTTAAACAAGTTTTGTATAGTCTCTATGCCTCTCTATATACCAAATTGCATAACTCTAGCATAATAATTTTAGACCAATGGATAGTGTCCCGGTAAACAAGTGGTGCGAGTTGGAGTCCCTCTCATGTCGACAGCATGAACCTCCTAGACTTGGACTTGGAATACACCCACGGAAAAAAGTTCTTCAGTGAAGCAAGCAGGAATAAACGAAAATAGTGCTTCAGCTATTGACCCGATAGAATTGTTATGGCCATACAATAATAATATTCCGGCAGGTCATGAATATGGGAAACATTATATGGTCTGTCATGGCTTCTATTGTCTCTAGGTTTAGGGTATAATATAACTAACACTACAATGAGAGGAGAGTACAAAATTTAGAACTAGTAGAAATTTTGGATGAGAAAATGTTTCCAGGGAAAGTTTTGGACTTGACATGCTGGGAAATGCTAAGCGCAACCGTACGTAGGGCCTAGAAAACATAGCGATAAATTAGGCTAAATTTTTGTACGGACTGTTAAAGAGAATAAAGCTTTAATGTTTAGCTATAGCTAGATTATGGGGCCTCAGTGGGCCAGTGGATAGCGCACTGTCCCGCGAAGCAAGAGGTGTGGGTTCGAATCCCACTCATGCACTTAGCATGACCTTCCTAGAAAAACTAGGCTGTGGCGTAGGACTTGAAACATAAAAAAAGATATTCAGTGAAGGAAGCTCGAAATAAAGTGCTTTAGGCTGTGACCTAATAGGGTTGTTATAGCCACTTTTTGTTTTTTTTTTTTTATAGCTAGATTTTAACTACTTTTCTCTAATCTCCCCCAAAGGGTGTCTAACTGTTGCGCATACCTCAACAAAATATATATTATCACCTGTTGCTGTTGTTGTTGTTTTTGCTTTCGAAGAAGAAGAAAAAACGCCAAAAAGCTTTTGTAAAATGAAAAAAAAAATAACCGGTTGAAGCTGCGTCTTTGCGCTTTGCCCGGTTAGCACCAGGTGCTTGGGGGGCGCTGCGGCTGGGGGTGGGGCGCTATGTGGCACACAAGGGGCGGGGCGGGGCGGGTAGGGGAGAGGGGATTGGCTGAGGTGGCGTCTGAGACGGTGTCAGTGGACTGTGGGGCTGTTGGTGGGCGGTGAGCGGTGAACGGTAGGGGGGGAGTGGCAAAAGCTTTCGACTTTGCGTGTTTGAGATTTCAATTTCAGACATTTTGTTTTGTTATTTGCGCTCTGCATTTCCGTTTCCGTGGCCAAGCGTGCCGCGTATAAGATGGCGTGTGCGTGCGTGCGTGTGCGTCTGTGTGTATAAGAGATTTGTGTATAAGACGCACAATTGACAGGCGGCGGACAAGTGCGAGTGAGACGCAAGATGCGTGGGCCAACAAAGTGTTTGCGTTTAGAGGGAAAAGAAGGGCGGCAGGGGGCGGCAGTGGGTGGCAGTGGGTGGCAGTGGAGGCGTGGCAGTGGGGGGCGGGGGGCGTGTGTAATCAACTAATATAAATGCGGCCTAATTTTTGTGTACACAAAACACGCAAAACACAAATAACAAGTATAAGAATGACAAACAACAGCGCGGTTACATTGACAGTGAAAAGTGACTGCGACTGCGACGGTGACTGCGACTGCGACTGCGACGGTGACTGTGACCGTGACACTGGCCTGGGTCAATCACCCAGGTGTGAGTTTGTCGTCACAAAGCAAAGCAAAGCGAAGCACAGAAAAGCAACAAATGCAAAAGTAAAGCAAATAAAACAAGATAGAGTGCTGCCGTCGCGAGTGCTCGACTGCGGGTATACCCTGATCCCAGTCGAGGAATTCCATTATATTCGCCTAATACAGTCACACAGCGTGAGCTGAAGTCGGCGCTGCGTCAGCCGCCTGTCCCATAGGTGAATTTTTACACTCTTTTGCGAATAACTTCTGTGTTTACGATCCGATCGATATGAAACTTATAGACTATGTTCGAAATACACTCAAAATTACGTGCATTGAATCAATTGCTATAAATTTTTTTGATTTGCGGGGGAGTCATATGTCTAATTTCGTGCCTTTAGCTTTAAACGTTTAGCCGCCAGGTGACATAATGCATTTTTCACCTTTTGCCATTTTTCTAAGTCTTATAACTTCAATGTTTATGATCCAATCGTTCTGAAATTTTCAGGAATAGTTTATGACATTATCTTGAATACATATAATGGAACCATTATCATAAGGATTGTAGAAATTATAAGCAACTATCTAATTTGGAGGGACCAAATACGGACGGACGGACGGACAGACGGACGGACATGGCTAAATCGACTCCACTATTGACCCTGATCAAGAATATATATACTTTATGGAGTCTGCCACGCCTCCTTCTGCCTGTTACATACACTCGCTCAAACTTATTATACCCTTAATACCAATTTTCAATTGGGATCAGGGTATAATAAAACGAAAAGAAAAGAAACAAAATGAAATGAAATGAAATAAAAATATATATAAAAAATAATTACAAAGCCAACAACACGTTCAAAAATTTTCGCGCTTTATTTGCATTACGTGAAAAAAGCAACAATAATAAAAGTTGCACAAGCAACGCGTGGGGCATGCTCCACTGCAGCTATACCCTGTAGTGCATTAACCTTAAGCTAGAAATTATGGAGAAATTTGGACAGAATTTGCAATATGATTTTGTAGCCAGTTTTGAGCTAGAGTTTTGAAATACACGTAAAGCATGCTAAATTGGGGGTATACCCTGTAGTCCATTAACTTTGTGCTAATATTTATAAAGGGATTTTAATGGAATTTTCAATATGATATTTCGGCTGGTTTTCTGATAGTTTGGAGTTATACCCTGCAGTGCAATAGTACTTATGAAACGATTTTTAAGGAAATTTCAATATGGTTTCATAGCAAGTTTTGTATTATTTTGGAATACAAAACGAGAATGCTCAACTGGGGGTATACCCTGTTGTGCATTAACTTTGTGCTAATATTTGTGAAGCGATTTTAACAGAATTTTCAATATGATTGTATAGCCAATTTTGAGATAGAGTTTTGAAATACACGGAAATCATGCATAACTGGGGATATACCCTATAGAGTCATAGTTTTTTGGGCCTGACTGTGATATTCCTTCAGCGATTATAAAGAAATTTTTAATATTATTCGATAGCGAGTTCTTAGATAGTTTAGAATGCATAATACATGAAGAACATGCTCAACTGGAGGAATACCCTTTAGTGTAAATACAGAGTAAATATTTTAGTATTTGTGGATTTTAGTGAAATTTTCAATAATTTTAGAATTACTTAAAGTTTTTATGGGTCACGGTGGACCAGTGCATAGAGCACTGTCCCGGCAAACAAGAGGTGTGGGTTCGAGTCCCGCTCATGTCAATAGGCATGACTCTAGATCAAAAACTAAGGGACTCGGGACAGATGGCCCAATGGATGTATATTTTCCACCTGATCATTTTGTAGATAACTTTTGGGAGGTCTAAGAAGCCCTCTCAATGCATTACTTACAACGGAAAGAAACTTTTTTTTATAGAAAGGAATCAATGGAATCGATAAATTATTTGTAAATATAGTATACCTCTAAGCTATATATGATTTTACCAGAAAATAGAGCAAACCTTAATAGATCTTAAAAAAAAAACATTAAAGATAGCAAAACTAGAACAATAATTGTTGAAAAAACAAGGGGTTAACCAACCCATTAACTCGCTTCGTTCACGATTTTCTTAATTCCCCTCCCCCAACGCTTATTAGAGGCCGACACGATTCGAACTTATATTTGAACACGACACGATTTAGGCTTATAAAAATCTGACACGATCCAAAATGCATTTGTTATCGATAGAATAAGGCAGCATTCATCTGCCACAGTATAAAATTTACGATTTAATTAGGGATAAGAACTCATTGAACTCGAAAACCACAAGTGCCAAAATGATCAAATTTGGTATGAAGATATAGACTATAGACTATAGAAGTTATACGTAAGTCTTAAGGGATCTTTGTGAATTGGTGGTTTTTAGCTAAAGTCAACAGTTTGTTTATATGGCGGGGTTTCAATTCCATACTAATTACATTTTCTATAGCCAATACCTTTAAAAATAGAATATCTAGAAACTAGATAATACATCTAATATATCTTAGTCTAGTAATGCTATCAAATTCACAACTTTAACAAATGATAACAAATTATACTGAATATATGTATTTTTCTCAGCAATTAAGTAACTCTCTGCTCTGGCTCAGAATACGATTAAATAATGATAACAAGCTAAAATGTATTTTGTGCTTTATGTAAGACATTGCCATTAACCTATCCTGAAAATTTCATAATAATCGGATAATAAACACGGAAGTTGTGTAATAAACTAATTGGCAAATTGCGCAGCAAAACGGGCTAAATAAAGTCAGAGACAAAAGCGAAACTCAAATAGAGAACTCTATGAAAGGCAGGTCCGGGTGCATGTTAGCTTGTTATATCGGAACACTCAAATGAGATAAATAAGATAATAGATCGAGTCGACGGGGTTTAAATATGGGGCGTATCCATTGCATTAGGGCAACTTGGGATCAACTAAAAGTCACTTGTTGATTATGAAAGTGATTAAAATCTTAAGTTAAGATCGAAAATTTTATATTTTTTATAAACTATATTTCTAAAGGGAATTCGAACATGAATTTCCTTTTCTTCTGAAGACTAAGTTCTTAACTTAAGGATTTCTATGTTAGTTATACACTGTCTATCTGTCTCTCAATTTTTGACGTATCGTAATGAAACTGGTCCACTATATCATATTATCTTTGCTCCAATTTTCTATGATTTTAAAGTTATTAGATTGAAAGTTCAGCTATACTTAGGATTCATTATTAGCTATTGCTCTACCAAGTTTCAAAAGTATTGGACCTATATATCATCTAGCTACTATATAACTAATCATCGATTTCACCCATATTAACTATGATTTTCAAACAATTGGTTGGAAAGTTTGCACCAGCGCAAGATTCTCTATTATCTATGGCTTGACAAAATTTCAGAAGGATCGAAGTATTATATCATACAGCTGACATAAACCAAAAGTGGGCTTTGTCCATATAGCCCATGTTTTTCAAGCTAGTTAATTGAAAGTTCATAAACGCTTAAGACTCTTTATTATATATTGTTCTACCAAATTTCATAAGGATCAAACAACTATATCATATATCTGCTATAAAAGCAAAAGTCGCTTTTGTCCATAATTATCATGTTTTTCAACTAATTACATTGTAATTTGACACTCCTTAGATTCTTTATTATTTACGATCCTACCAAATTTCATTAGGATTGGACCACAAACATCGTTTTTGCCCATATTAATCATGCTTATTAAACTGTTGGATTGAAAGTCAATGCACACATCATTTTCTTTATTATCTATTGTTTTGCCAAATTTCATAAGGATTGGTATTACATCATATATCTAGAATACAACAAGAAGTCGGTTTCGTTCATATATCCCATATTCTGCAAGGTATTGCACACATTCAACAATTGTAGATAATCTATAATAATATATATGAAAGCTTCTTCCAACTTAGACCCAAACTCAGTTTGTTATTTCAAAATTTTCCACTAACTTCTGCTTGAATTGATTTATTACGTTTTATTGATCTGTCAGCATTAAGCATAAACATAACCTAACCCTAGCGCGGCGCCAATTTTGAAACAAAAGATGAAACTCATTAGAACGTAAACAAGATTTTTTATGTTGATAAACAAATGAATCAGTTTGCAATTGTTTATAAGATGGACAAGAAGCTCAATCTTGTTTCGATGTAAACCAAGATTTTTTGATAGAATTTTCCAGAGACGCCCAAGGCTCAAATTTCGAGAAACCGACGACAGATTCATGATTATTAAACAAAAGACGATAGAGTACGCGGTGGGATTATTCGAGGTTTTCCAAAACCTAAAGGATGCAAACCAATCTAATCTCTAATTCGAAAGCACATGAAAAACTTGGAAGAAACTCTAGAAAACCGTCCAAAATCTGCCCGGTCAATGTCGTCGAAAAGGTCAAAAAACCATGTAGTTTAAGCACTTTGTCGAACCCTGAAAATTATATAGCCTATGACAAAATGCATACCCTAAGACAATATTGTTTTTAAGAAATAAACTCCTAAATACTGCACTTTAATTATTGAGAAACATTATTTTTATAGACGCCTCAGTTTTTATTATATCAAAACACAAAATACAGACTTTATTAGATCACATGCAAATCGTATAGAACGCTATAAAGAACTTTTATATGTACGACAAAATTAAAGATTTGTACAGATTTTTTTTACTGTATTTCGACAATTTCATATAATGGCTGGAGCGTAACATTTTATAACACATTATTGTGGAAGTTGTGTTGATATATGCTATATATATAGGTGTGGGGAATATATTGTGATGAGTTCTATCAAATTTATGTATGTAAATTCATTGAACAAGTGAACTTGGTACAAGTCATTGTCTTTAAGGCAATAAATCCTTAAGATAATACTCATCTAATAAGCAATAAATGAACGAAGCCGAAAAAGGATTGGCACATAACTTCGATGTTTATAGTCCAAACACTTTGAAAATTTAAGGAATTGTGAGTAATAAGTAGCTTTAGTTGTATATAAAATTTAAAGGCAATAGCTAAAAAGTCATTGAAAATATGGGCAAAACTGAGTTTTAGTTGTGGGGTAGTCATATGATATATAGTTTCTTTCCTTTTGAAATTTGGTGTATCCATAGATGGTAAAGAATCTTAAGTTTTTGTCAAATTTAATAGCAATTGCTTGAAAATGTTGGGAAATATAACCAAAACCAATTTTTAGCTATATGGAAGCTATATGATAAAGTAGTTCTATCACTTTGAAATTTAGTGAAATGATTAATAATAAAGAAGTACAAGAGTGTGTCAAAATTAAAAGCAATTGCTTGAAAAACATAGGTTATACGGGCCAAATCTACATTTCGTTGTATGACCGCTATATGATAGGATAATCCGATCTTTTTGAAACTTAATATAATGCTAGATAATGAAGAAACTTTAGAGTGTTTCGAATTGAAATGTAATTGAAGTACATGGGCAAATTAGCATTATATGACAGAAGTATAGTGATATAGTGGTCGGAACTTTTTTAGATTTGAAGGAAAGATAGAAAATAAAGAAGTGAAATTAAAGAAAAAAAATAAATTTAAGATGTTGCGGAGTTTAAAAGAAAAATGAAAGAAAAAGAAATCATGAGAAATATGGGCAAAATTGACATTTCCTTATATGACAGCATCGTTCTGAGTAGAGTAATCCAAACTTTTTGAAATTTGCTAGGGAAATAGATAATAGGGAAACTTATGAGTGATTCCAATGTAAATGCGATTGCTTGAAATATATGGGATATACGGGCAAAATTGACATTTAGTTATATGACAGCTATATGTGATAATGGTCGGAACATTTTGAAATTTGATGGAAAGATAGGTACTAAAGAGAGGTAAGAGTAGGTCAAATTTGAATGCAATAGTTGCAAAATTACGGAAAGTATGAACAAATCGAATTTTAGTTGTTATAATAAAAGGGTCTGAACGTTTTGAAATTTGGTATAGGCATAGATGGTAAAGTAACTTAGGAGAATGTCTAATTGAATTGCTTAAAAACAAAAGATCTAGGGATAAAATATACATTTCGTGGCATATGGTGATACGATCTGACCATTTTCGACAAAGGTCTGACGTATAACCATAGAAGGTTGTGTTCGAATAGAAGACTTGAGGATGATGAACTAACAGATGGATAAACAATTAAATAAAGATGGGTACCAACGATAGGTCTTAGAACAGTAATTACGTAAAGCTTTTTGGAAGTTGACGTTTATCTTCAAACAAAAGAAGAAGAAGAAGAACAAGAACAAATTAACAATTATTTGGCATAATATATACCGATATTTTTAAACAATCAAAAATCCATGACGTCAAAACCTAAACGCAACTGTGTCAATAGGGTTTATTTAGCAAATTGCTAAGAGCGATTCTTGATAATTTGAGTATATAATATATAGTATATATATACTATATACAAATTTATCTGAAGTCAATCTACGTACAGCCCCAAAGGGGAAACTAATAACAAAATGTTGGCTAAAAAAAGAAAGTGCAAATCTTCTGACATTAGAGTTAAGCTAGTTGTACGAAGGGGGCAAATTAGGGAAGGAGGTTTGATAGAGCCCTCGGACTATGGGTATTACCGGCTGAACGTGTTACAACGTGTCTTATCCTGTCTTCCCAACTTGACACTGGACGGGTTTAGCTTTTGCCACAAATTTGCTGCAAGCCAAATGAAGGTGCTTCAAAAGCTCCCGGAGAAGCTGTGTGGGGGGGGGCGTGGCAGGGGGGGCAGAAAGAGTAGCAAATAAATTATATAATTTGCTGCCTCATTTAACTGGCGCCTCGCCCGTCGCCCGTAAGGCACACACAGACACCCTGTGTTAACACCACCCTGTGACACGAGCGACAGCAAACCTTTAACACCCGCTGCAGGCCTTTTGGTGACATTTGTTTACATCTCTGTGTGTGCGTGTGTGTGTGGGTGTGTGTGTGGGGACTAACGGTAAAAACAGTTAATTACATGCCGCGTAGTCGGCGTAACAGATATATATATATATATATAGAATATATATAGACTTTAAGCGTTGCCAGATTACGTATACGCCCCGAGCAACCTGTCACTCTGCACTCTGAGTGTGTTGTGTATGAATTTGAGAGTGTGTGTGTGTGAGTGTCAGTGTGTGTGTGAGTGTCAGTGTGTGTGTCTGTGTGTGTGTGTGTGTCTGTATATAGGTATTTGCCCCACTGTGACGACTAGTTTATAAATAGAGCTAAAAGATGTGACAATTATTCAGAGCGCATGATTGAATAGCCCAGTGTATAACTGATAAATCACGCAGCTCTGATTTGTGTGTGTGTGTGTGTGTATCTGTGTGTGTGAGTGTGTGTGTGTGTTGTGCATAACACCTGTTTTACAGTTGCAAGCGACACACACAGGCACACACACACACACACAAAGAAAGAGAGAAAGATTGAGCGAGTGCCGCTAGTTCAAGGTGCAAAACAACTTTGCACAGTGGAACACAAACGACAAATTAGGAAAACAAACAAAACAATTGGCTAAAGCAGGCAGTTGATACTCTGTATTTTTTATACCCTGATACCATTTGAAAAATGGAAAGACGGGTATAAGAGTTTTGTGCGAGTGTATGTAACAGGCAGAAGAAGGCGTGGCAGCCCTCATGAAGTATATATATTCTTGATCAGCATCAATAGCGGAGGCGATATAACCACGTCCGTCCGTCTGTCTGTCCGTCTGTATAAACGCGCCGATCTCGAAAACTACAAAAGCTACAGACTTCAAGCTCGGCATGATGATCCGTCTATAGCATACGCAGTACGAATTTGTTTCAAATTTCGAATGCCACGCCCCCTTCCGCCCATTTATAGAGTAATCGACACCAAGCTCGATAAATAGGGTCATGATTAGAAACGGCAGAATGGAATTCATCAAAATTTTGATACACCCCTCCATTTTCCCGGAAAGTGACGAAATGTATATAACAGTTCCAATTTTTATGCTAGAGTCATCAAATTCGGTATGTGGGTGCCTATAGATACCATGCCGAAGTTGGCATTCAAAATTTTTTTCCATCCTAATTTGGTCCCCCCCTAAATAAAATAATTGCTTATATTTTCTACAATTCTTATCATAATAATCATAATAATAATAATATTAATCTTTTGTTTGGCGGGACCGTGTGTTACCCACTGCTCCATCGAGGCCCCATATTGTATGGCAGCCAATTGATATAGTGGTCCTAACCGGCCGATTCTGACAATAACAAAATAATGTCTTGACCAATTTTCGCATAGTTTACAACAGACATGAAACTCCAATCGATTTCTTGTTTTCCCTGGATGATTTTGTAGGTAATTTTTGGTGATCTGCGTTACAAACTTCTTTAAAAAACCGAATTTACCATGCAATAAGAGCATAATCATATAATTACAATAAAATAATTAAAATAAATAAAATAAGTTAGAAGTTGCGGTAAATCGTAGTCCCTATCTCCTATCAAGGAGCATGGTAACCCAACATGGGAGGAAATCCATAAATTAGGAGAAGCCCCTAGAATAGCTGATTGGAGTAATACATACTTCCTACCAAGAAGATTGAGCATTTTCTGAATTCCTATTCAACGACCTTATGAGGTATGATATAAGGTACAAAGGAAGTAATCATGCTTCAAAACTTACAGTCTATGACCTCCATAACGATTAAAGATCTGATAAACATGAAATGTTCAGAAAGTGTTATGAAAGAAGAAGAATATTTTATATTTTATTTTGTTTCTTATATTAAAAAAAAACCCTCATCCATTTAAGAGCCTATAGAAGATTTAATGCCTATAGAAGATTTAATGCCTAATCGAAAACCACAGCATTTGTAAAGATATGTTGAAAATATTCACATACCCATATTCAACTATGATCCATAATATATCTTTTGTAAGATATCGTATTTTTTTAACAATTTCGAATTCTATTAGAAATTAAATCATTCAAAAACTTAATATTTATATTTTGCTCATAATAGTAAAATCTTTATAAATATCAATCAAACTACAGTCGAATCCCGATAATTTGTCCCCCGCTTTAACGAAAATAGCAATAATATGAATACATCTCTGGTCCCCTGAAAAAAACCCTATTCTTGTTAAGTCAAAAACTCGCCTAAATCGTAGAAATTTCAATCCCCTTGGCATTTCGAATCATCGGAATTCGACTGTAACAGCTAAATATGCACTTAACACTTTTCACAGCGTGTTCAATGGGTTTGCCCCACTGTGGCGTCCTTCGAAAAACCGTTTAGAAAATTGCGCGCCGTTTTTTTTTTTTTTTCTTATAATTTTTTTGTTGTTTTCTTTGTGCTTTGAAACTTTTTCGCTCTTCAACACTTTCTCTCTCGCGAGTGGCGCGCGTCACGCTCTCAGCTGCTGCTGCTGCCGCTGCCGCTGCTGCCTCGACCTGGCCTAACGACTGATTTGACTGACGTTAGCGCAGTCGACTGCGACGCAGCAGCAGCGGCAGCAGCAACAGCGGCTGAGACATCAGGTGGTAGCTGCCTCTGCCTCTGCCTCTGCTGCTGCCCCTCTGCCACTGCGACAGCCGCTGGCAAATCGTCGTCTCAAAAACCAAAAATAGCTTTGTGCGCGACACACACACACACACACACACACACATGTGGTACACATATGCTGAGGTATGTGTGTGTTGTGTATGTGTGTGTGTTGTGTGTGTGTGTATTGTAAGTAGCTGTAGTTACTCAATTTAGCACGTTCTGCAGATATATGTTTTGTCTCTTTCTGGCGTTTGATACTCCATAACATTACAATACCCTAGCTTTGTGTGTGCGAAATGGGCAGTTGTGGCTTGAGGTCAGCAATGCCCAGACAGATATGGCTTTTTTAAGTGGAATGTGGTAAAAAATAAAAACAGCTGAAAAATTGGGTTCTAAATTTATTTCAATTTTCATACCCTGATCCCATTTGAAAAATGGGAAGAAGGGTATAATAGTTTTGTTGGAATGTATGTAACAGGCAGTAGGAGGTGTGGCAGACCCCATGAAGCATATACATATTCTTGATCAGCGCCGATCTCGGAAACTACAAAAGTTACAGACTTCCAACTTGGTATGAAGATGCGAGTATAACATACGCAGTACGAGTTTGTTTCAAATTTCGGATGCCACGCCCCCTTCGCCCGAAATTCGGTTAAACCCTTTTTTCGATAAAATGGCCTAAAATTTTTTCATTTATAAAAATCAACACCAAATTTCGTATATGGAGTCATAATTAGAAACTGCAGAATGACATTTTCCAAAATTTTGATACACCCCTACATTTTCCCGAAATTGGTGCCCCCCAAATTTAATAAGTGCTTATAATTTCAACAATCCTTATCATAATGATTTTATTCTAGAATATATTCATGACAATAAGGAACGACAATCCTGCAAATTTCAGAACGATCGGATCATAAACACCGTAGTTATAAGACTCAGAAGTAACCGAAAACTGGCTTAAATGGCAAAATGAAAAATTCACAATTCAGAATGTGTTTCGAACTTAGTCTGAAAGTTTCATATCGATCGGATCGTTAACACAGAAGTTATTCGCAAAAGAGTGTAAAAATGCACCTATGGGAAAGGCGGCTGACGCAGCGCCGACTTCAGCTCACGCTATAAGTGTGTATGTGTGTGCGTTTGTCTGTGTGATTGTGTTAAGCTATATAAAAATATATATAATATAAAGGTATTCCACGACTGGGACCAGGGTATACCCGCAGTCGAGCACTCTCGACTGCTGCACTCTATCTTGTTTAATCTAGCTTTATTATAGTATATTTTTTCTTACAATATTGAGATATATGTATTGGTTTATCTTTTCTTTTGGCTTTTTTCGGTTAATCTACCTGTTTTTCTGAACAACTATTAACAATACTGCTTGGGTTAGGTCCACAGTATGTCCAAAGCAACCCGTCAGAACTAAGCAACCCCTTAAGCTATGCTTATCAAATTGGGTACAGCTCTTCCAGTTGCACAGAGTCAGCACATAACACGAAATGCTTGGAATATATCATATTTAACTGTAGTTTTTTTGCTAGAAATAATAGAACCAAAAAAAATAACAAATAGAAACATGTTGCCAAGCCATACTTTTTGAGGGAAAATTTTGGAAATTTTGATCCCTGCTATAAGCCCAATCTACAGTTTCCCATGAATTTCCCCACATCGAATTGATATTATTCAACTGTTAATTAATTTAATTAGCAGTTTATGCTGGAAAATGGACTTGAACTCGATTTGAACTGAGTTTCGTGATCTAATTTAGATTTCGTGATTTTCTAATCGAATTTCTTTTGTATATCGGAGAGTTTAAGACGTCAATCAATTAACAACTTGGCCTATGTATACCCTAGGGAGTTGCTTAACCTTTGCTAACGCCACGAAAGTTCAAGTTTATTTGAAGTATTTGAATTATTATGATAATTGTTACATCAATTCATTAAAAGAACGTATATCGATAAGCGATTATTTTTATTTCAAATTGGGGTTATCTTAGGGTCAAAAATCATAAATCGATAAGAATATCTTAAGGTGATCTGCGCTAAAAGCACATAGCGATAAAACGATAGGAACAACAAACAGTGCAATTCAAATGTCCTGAAAGTACATGTCGATAACAATAATCGATAACAAATAAGACATTAACCAGCCCTACAATAACATTAGTATTTAAGCAAGTCCATCTAAAGGCAATTAAAGCTTATAGACAGGCAAAAACATAACAAAAATTAATAAAATTCGTTAAAAACAAGGAAACTAAAAAATATCGATAAAAGTACACTTCGATAAAATGTTTTAAGAAGTATTTTAAAGCAGTTAAAGATATACTTTGGTCAGTTAGCTACGCATAGGCTTTGGTTACGTTTGAAAAAAACATATATAAACTATATTTTTTGATTTTAATTACAACGATATTTATCGATAAAAAATGCTATATGTCCATGTTAGGTTTAAGTTAAGTTCCTTAAGCTTTGCTGGACCTGGGGGGCCTCGGTGGACTTGGGAATAGCGCACTGTCCTGCCAAACAATAGGCGTGGATTCCATTCCCACTAAAATCTATAGGCATTACCCTCCTAGAAAAACTATGTTCTGGCGTAGGACTTGAAATCCAACAAAGTAAAAAAAAAGTTCTTCAGTGAAGGAAGCAGAAATAAAGGAAAATAGTGCTGACCCGATTGGGTGTTTATGGCCATATAATAATAATAGGTTTCTCATAGTTTTGAGCATATTACAGGGCAACTCTAAGTCCGGCAAACTCGATGCACATCCTCAAAACTATCCTGTTGCCAGCGATGTCACTTGCAGCGCGTTCGCACGCTGCGAATGCGTAATCTGCGCCAAGCAGAAAAAACTAAGGTAACACTTGTTGTTGCCTCTGCCGCTAACACAGTCGCTGTCGCAGTCGCCGTCGCAGTCGCTGCCGACTGCTGTTGACTCGTAGATCGGATTGCGAAAGCTCAGTTCATTGAGCGATGCTGATAATGATAATTACTGTAAATCTCATTCAAAGAGAGAGAGAGAGAGAGAGAGAGGGAGAAAGAGCAAGCGACCGAGAGAGTGGAAAGAGAGAGAGGTGGGGAGAGAGGGGGAGAGAGAGAGCGCAACTCATTTGCTTATCTGCTTGCTCTGCCATTAGAAAACGGCGAGCCAAGAAATTTCATGTTGTGCTTTTAGCAGCTGTTGTCGCTGCCGCTGCCTACTGCTACGTCGCCGTCGCCGTTGCTGCATTGGTATTGGTGAGCACTTGCTGTATGCGTGTACAAGCTCTCGCTCTCTCTCTCTCTGCGTCTCTCTGCGTCGCTGTTGCTGCGACGTCAGCAGATGCGACGTCAGCAATATTTTGTTTCCGAGTAGACAACAAATTATAATAATAATAATAAAGTAAAGTTTGTTTTATTGTTAATACATATCTATATACATATAGACAGATATTGGAATAATATATAAATACACCGATATATACATATATATTGTCACAATATGCGCTACGCTAATTATTATTGAAATTAATAACTTTTTAAGTGTCGCAATGCGTCGCTGCCGCTGTCGACGCGGGCAGCGCAGCGACAACAGTTTGACATGCGTTTAACACGCTGAGGAAAGCAGATGAGCATCAAATGATCGACTTGCACATATCCTGTAAGTTACTTAAACAGCGACAGCAGTTTGACATGAGTTTAACACGCTGAAGAAGGGAGATGAGCAGCAAATGATCGACTTGCAGATATCCTGTAAGTTACTTAAGCAGCGACTACAGTTTGACATGAGTTTAACACGCTGAGGAAAGCAGATGAGCATCAAATGATCGACTTGCACATATCCTGTAAGTTACTTAAAAGGTAAAATATTGCGAATGTGTAAGCTTTTTTTGTTGTTTTAAGTTCAAATTTTAATTGGAAATTTTCAAATCTTAAAATTTGTAAATCACGAAAACGCTTCGATTTTCAGTTTATATGATAGAAATTTCAAGAACTCTTATAGAAATCTCTATAGAATTTAGTAGAAACCTGAAGAATGTATGTTATTTCTTAGCGGTTGAGTTTAAATTTTCAAAAGTTTTTGGTGGTACAAATTTTATAGAGTCCTTGTTAAACTCTATAAAATTGAAGCTTTTGGGAGTCTTTTATCAAGAACTCTATAAAATTTAAGCTTCTTAAAATGTATACCAAAAAATAAGATAGAGGGCTGTACTCAAGAGAGCTCAATTTCGAGATACGCTGTTTCCAGTTGCGCCAGTTCACCATCACATAACTTTCGTCGTTATGATCCGATCTTTCTGAAATTCGTAGTATAGCTTTATGATATAGTCAAAAACTTCAAAAGCATTAAGTCGTTATGACTATTATTACAATTTCAGCAAATCATATTAAGATTTCATTGATACCAAAAACCAAATTTTTTGAATAGTAAAATAATTTTGGCTATCGTTATTTTCCGGGAATATTTAGTGGTGTATCAAAAGTAACTTTGATGTTGATTAAAGGTTGTAAAATGTAACCCTTCGAGATCTCTGTTTCGGAGTATTTATAGAATGGATCACCCCAGGAACTCAAATAGGGTTTATTCCAACATAAGCTGACAAATCCATAATCAACGACTAACATTATATAGTTATTTCTAGAGAAATAGTTTGACATGTTTTTATATGAATGACGGCTAAAAAAATGGGGTTTGGAAACTATTATTATATGCCCATAACAACCCTAGCGGGTCACAGCCTGAAGCACTATTTACCTTTATACTTTTTGAGGTTGTAATAGGTCATGATCTAGACATAAGTGGGACTTGAACCGACTACCTTTTGTTGGTAGATGGTAGATTTGAAATCCTTAGGAGGGTGATCCCTATCGACATAAGCAGGGCTCGAATCCACAGCCTCTTGTTTGGCGGATCAATGTGCTGACCACCGAGGCCCCGGGCAGAAAGCAGAGCTGGACCAAAACATTTCCTGAGTTTAGTTAGTAAAATTCATGCTTATATATCTTTTAAAGTTAATATTTGATCACAATGAAAATTTCAGAATAGCTTCAGAGCTTTTTTATATGTGTATTAATTAATGAAAATTGATAAAAGTTTGGTTTTAAAAAGAATTAGATAGAAAATATGAAAATATGATATTTGAAACAGAATAAAGTTTGGGTAGTAAAAGGAAGCATAGTAAAAACTCAACGCCCGCTTGCAAAGTTTTGCTAAAAAAAGACTAGCAAAGACCCCAAAAAAGTATAACAAATTTGATTATAAAACTGTTACACAGACAGTGCATACCCCATGAGCCACAATTACAGGGTAATTTTCAAACAAAAAAAAAAAACTAACAAAATGTATAAAATCGAACAGAAAAGAAATAAAAAATTTAAAAAAATATATATATATATACATATAATTTGATACATACATATATATACAACACACACAAACACGCAACAAAACGAAAGAAAAAAAAATAAAGCCTTGAAAACGACACAAAAACAACAACGACAACAACACCAAAACCAAAAAAAATATAAACTTTATTAGACTTTTAATGAGTGCGTTTTGTTCGTTGTTGTTGTTAGTTTGTGTTGTTGTTGTTGTAGTTGTAGTTGTTGTTGCTTTTGGCTTTTGTTTTTAATCTCAAATTCGTAGTTGTTGTTGATATTGTTGTTGTTGTTGTTGTTCATTACATGTTCTTCTGTTGCTGGGCCTAGCTCTGCCTCTGCCGCTGCCACTGCCTCTGCCGCTGCCTCTGCCACTGCCACTGCCGCTGCCGCTGCCTCTGCTTCACCCACCTCTGCCGCTGCTTTGATTAATTTGATTGATTTGGCGGCAATTTCGGAACAAAAACCAAACAAATATACAAAAAACATTTTATGAAATATGAAAATCAATTCGAGAAAAAAACGCGACGAAAAACGCAAAGAAACCAACAAAAAACAAAACACAAAAAAGAGCAAAAAAAAATCAAAAAAGCAAAAAAAATGAAACTGGAAATTCATTAATATGTTAATTTTGGCTTCTCTGGCACACAACAACAACAACAATAACAAACAACAACAACAAATTAACAAATACAACTAAAGAATGCTCTAGACGCGTCGAGCATGCTCGACTAACAGTCTCTTGAAAGCTTTCAAAGAATGTAACCTCCTCACACCGCAGCTTATATACTCTATTTTTTAGCTTTTGTATAGAGACTATACCATATCTACCAGAGAAATATACCATCTCTATAGTAAACTCCTATAAAATGAAGCTATCCCTATTCTGAATTGATTTCGAACACACAACTTTTTTGTTCCAATTTCATTGTATATAAATATAATTTCTGTATAATAAAGTTTCTATATAATGAAGTGATTTTCTGGCCGCGTCAAGATTTATTATAGGCAAGTTCGACTGTATATTTCTTTAAAAGCTTTATATTATATAGTAACTATATGATATAATGGACCGATCCTTATGAAAATTGGTAAAGCTATAGACAATAAAGCATCTTAAGAGTGTATGAAATTTAAATGCAACAGCTTAAAAAATGTCGAAAATATGGCGCAAAATTGACAGTTATTATATGTTCAATAGATTTGGGAAATTTTGTGAAAACGACTTTTGGTTATATGAAAGCCATAAGATATAGTAGTCCGATCCTTATGAAATTTGGTAGAACAATAGATAATAAGAAAACATAACTAAGTGTAAAATTTCAATGCATAAGCTTAAAAAACAAAGGAAATATGGACAAAACGGACCGATGGATATATGACAGCTATATGATATAGTAGTCCAACACTTTTTAAATTTTGTCAAATGGAAGATAATGAAGTATTTTAAGTGAGTCTATACTTTCAGTTCAATGCTATCTAAAAATATAGAACATTTGGGCAAAACTGACTTTTGTATGTATGGCAGCTATATGATATAGTTGTCCAATAGATTTGAAACTAAGTGTAATAATAGATATTAAGAAAACTGACCTGTGTGTAAAATTTGAATGCATTAGTTTAAAAAAACATGGAATACATGGACTAAACTGACTTTTAGACATATGATAACTATATAATATAGTTGTCCAATAGTTGTGAAATTTGGTAGAACTTCAGCTAAGAAGAAAACTTAACTGTGTGTTAAATTTTATTGCATTAGTTTAAATAACATAGGGATGTGTAGACTAAACGGAATTTTAGACATATGCTAATTATATGATATAGTTGTTCAATCGTTGTGAAATTTAGAAAAACGATAAATAATAAAGAACTTAAAACCTATCTGTAACTTTAATTTAATAACTCGAAAAACATTGGAAATACTGGCAAAACCGACTTTTAGATATATGGTAATTATATGATATAGTATTACACTATAATTATATGATATAGTGGTCTGATTTTTTTAAATTTTGTTAGATCTTAAGTGAATGATAAGACCAATAGCTCAAAAAACATAGAAAATAAAAGAAAAACTTAACTTTTTGATATATGGTAGCTGCATTATATAGTTGTCCAATATATTTGAAATTAAAAGGAACAATGGGTAATAAGGTATCCTAAAAGTGTGTGAACTTATAATGCAATAGCTATAAAAACATGATAAATATGGGCAAGCATGTATGACAGCTATATCATATCATACTGTTCCGATTCGGCCAGTACCGACAAATGTGCTGCCAAAATAGGATACATGACGATAGTTCAAAACCTAAGGGATTAGTTTGCATATATATAGATGGGACAGACAGATAGACAGATATATATTCCTTCCGACCATTCAAAATAGAACTTTTGGGCATCTACAACACTTCCTTTTACCCAATACAAACTTCAGCACAAAGTGCATATACCATTTTCTTCAAAGAGTATAAAAAATTGACACTTTTTTTCAAAATGATTCACAGAATTTCAAAGTATTTTGGGATAGAAAAGATATTTCAGACATTTGAGGCAAGTTTTTTATGGCACATCAAATTATTTTACTTAAATTATATTTGAAAATGATTTAAACTTTATTACAAAAATCTATACAAAATTTCGAAGTTGTTTTTAAACTTTATCAATATAATGTCGTAATATATAGTATTATATGGCATATATATACCAAATATTTATATTGCACCCGAGGGGCTTGATAAACCAATAATAATTATTAGTCCCAAGGGCATTTCGAACCTTTAACTTAATAAATCCCAATACAATAATTTATATATAATTAAGATAAGAAGAAGAAGCAGATATATGGAATAACTTAGGAGCAATGCACCACTTTTACTTTTATAGAATTTGGTAG